>VDFB02392917.1:0-10809 GCA_007258455.2 Sequoia sempervirens | reverse complement strand
GAATATTTATTGATTTATAATTGATGTAGATATTTCCTATTTAATTTACGGGTATAAATCATACTCAAACATAATATTGTAATACTTCAATTTGTATACTTATGTCATTTTCTATTTATTTTTATCTTTCTTTTGGTGAAATGTATTTAGTGCAATTATACACACAAGTGGCACATTTTTGTACTATATTTTGGCTCATACTTCAATTCCTATCCATCACTATTTTCACCCACTAATAGTCATTCCTACACATTTGTCATTTACCTCTCATTTATGAGACTCCATTCACACTAAGAGCAATCCATTCACTCTATGTCTCAAGATCATTGTTTTTCTACTTAGATTCCTTTTTTCCTACTAGAAATCAATCCCATAGTATGTGAGAATGAACTATAAATTTAAAATTTAAATTCCAACTTTCTAAATTATTTTAGCTACTAATTGTAAGATGATTTGATATATGTTTGTGCAATGTCTTTTTATGTCTTGTATTATAGAATATGTTAAAAGATAGTCGAATAATAATACACTATGTATATGTAAGTGTATTGTTACATTCAACTAACACACTTTTTAGTATGGACCTATAAAATACAAGTAATATTATAAAATAAAACATGATTGTATCCATTAAAGCTTTACTTCTTAGTGTTCCTTAATTTTTCATTATAGACTTTGAAGGTGCCTTCATACAACCCATACTTAATTTATAAATTATGTACTATTATCTTTTATTAGTTTAATAAAAAAATTAGTAAACAATCAATCGTAATATATAACTAAAAAAAAACAGACAACCTTAATAACCTTATTAAGTATATAAATGGAAATATGAGCTAAAAAAAATTCATATCAATAATTGCAATGAACACAAACCCATTTGATTGTACGGTTAGCATTGCTTGTAAATGTGCTTCACATTGGAACTCATAGGTGACTTGTGAAGATATAAAACAATATATAGCTAAGCACAATCACCTTACATAACGTGATGATATTAAATCTAGGGTTTACAAGCACGTTTTGAACAAAATTTAAAAAATCTAAGGTTTGGGAGCAAAACAAAGGTTACCAACCTTTTTTTTGCTTGAAAGAAACATAGCTATGATTGAATGGTGCCCTTGAACAGTAGCATAGAATGAGACAGGCAAGCAAAATAAAAGAAAATACACGCAATTAGGAACAAAGAGAAAAAGGGTATTAAGCCAAAATGGGTGAAAGCTCAACAGAAGAAAGTTGGTCATGCTGGCCATCTTTGGTTTTTTTGGGACAATGGAGGCTTCTTGGCAAAGAAGAAGAACGATATTGGCTACAAATTTACAGCTTAGACATACAAAACTGACCATGGTGCAATTTTTTGGGAAGTGTTTGCGTGATTAAAAGTAGTTTAACTGCGATTTGTTCACTTGTCTGAATAAATATGCAAATTGGGGTGGCAGATCCTGTTTGTGTAAGAAACACTGTTAGTGACAAGGAATCTACGTGTATTTGAGTGAATGATCTGATGGGGAAGTAAATATGGTACTTGTAATAAAACTTGTAAATATGACATACATAAATGTAGATATTTTGTATTTCTCTCAATCATTCAAGAGTGATCTGTATCCCATACTCTTTATCTACTATAGAATATGGCCCTTTTAACATACAAGTGGTGTACTGTTATTGTACGGTCCTTCCAGGGAATCTGTACTTGTTGGCAACGAATCCTTGAAATATTGTGAATTACTTATCTTGGTGTAGTGCATTTTGCTATATACAACTACAGAAAAGGACTCACAGAGATGATAACCTTACCAGAACTTAGGAAAAAAGGCATGCCCATATCCCAAGTTGACCATAAGGATTGTATTGAGCTGGTTTCCAATATATCTGATGTGTAAAGTAAAACGCAAATTGTTCACTAGTGCTGTGCCGGTCAAGAAGTTAAAATACTAGTAAATCATTCCTACATTTCACTGTATATGATAATATCAAGTTGGTTTGTGCAGGGTGAAGGCCTATAAAAGGGCCTTAAAGTCTTCGTGCTCTTCACAGATACATCTTCCTTATGTGCTTATTTCAATTTGCATTAAGTACTGCAAAAACAGTTTCTTGTTTTGTTCAATGGCCTTCCCTATGCAACTCGTGGCGGGAATCATTGGTATGCCATCTAGATCATACTGCTTTACGAAATATAAATATAATCTGGATCGTCTAGATTTCTGATCATTTTACTGTGCTAATTCGAATTCAAGATATAGGGCTATTTAAGGCAACAATAGAACTTTTAACTTTTTTTGGCTGGTCTTAGAATGAAGTATGTTGCCGATAGATAGATTGAATATATAGGACATATAATCTTTGTACTCTATGTTGGTCAGAGAAGAGTTACTGAGGCTATTGGATTTGGCATATGTACAGTTTCATTCTCAAGGGAGAGTGAATTGCTGATTTCTAATCAAGATTTTGCTTCATATAGCTAGACACATGTTTCTATTATGATCTTTATTCCATAAATTGCGTTGTATCATAACAAGCGTACCCTCCTTTTAATCCCCGTTTTTATTCGCATGTACAATTTTTTCTATAAATTTCATGGTCATTTGTATGTGCAGGTTTTAGTGTGTATTAATGGATTTTATTACTAATTTGGATTTAAAAGATTTGTGCCGTCTTTGTTGGATTAGGTACTCATTTCTATGTAGATTGATATTTCTTTGGGTGGCCAAGAACATTGGCTTAAGTTGGAGTTACATGAGAGTGCAAACTGATGTGAAACAGAAAACATCATAATTAATTTTTCGTTGTGGTCTGTGATGCAGGAAATATAACTTCACTGGCACTCTTTCTCTTACCTATGTAAGTACTGCACTAACATGTGAACTTTCACTATTGATCGAGGTAACGAGTTTATATATAAATATAAATGCATTTGGAAATCGCAGGACAACATTCTGGAGGATATACAAGCTTAAGTCTACCCAAGAGTATTCGGGACTTCCATATGTGTGTACCTTATTCAACTGTTGTCTTTGGCTACTTTACGGAGCCCCATTTGTTAAACCCAATAGCACTTTGCTGCTCACGATCAATGGTGCAGGCTTTGTTTCGGAGATATTTTATCTGCTCTCCTTTCTGACATTTGCTCCCAAGCAGAAGAAGGTAACTCATTATGCCAGCTATAGGTTTGTAATTGAAAGCCATTTGGTGGCTACTAGATTATATAAGCCTTATAAACAGTGTCAATGCTTGACTAGATTCGGTGCAAGAAGCTAAATATATAATTGTAATTTTTTTCACACGGATTCCTTCAATATATCTTGCAGGTGAAAACAGTGCGGTTAGCCATTGCAATGACGGTTGCTTTTGTCATGGTGGTTGCAGTTACTATATATGCGCTGCACACATACAGTGCGAGACAGTTAGTGGCTGGCACTTTAGGTGTGATCCTTTCCATCGTTATGTATGCCTCCCCATTATCTGTTGTGGTGAGTTTTGAATCTTATGCTCTTAGATCTCTATGAGAACTGTACAAAAGAGAAAATAAAACATTGATCTCTACCCAAAAACAATAAAAAAATAAAATCTAAAATATAATCTCTACCCGAATATTAAAAATTAAAAAAAAAAAACTTGTCTCTATCAAAGACAAAAAAAACCCTCAAATAATGTAATTAGATGTATTCGTCCTTCCTGAATGTTGATGAGTTTGTGTTTTTCTTGGCAGGGAGATGTTATCAGAACCAAGAGTGTTAAGTACATGCCATTTTTAGTCTCCCTTTTCAGCACCCTAAATGCCCTTGTCTGGTCTGCATACTCTGTAATGGCCAGGGATATCTTTATAGCTGTAAGCTTCTCTCTTTTCCTAGTGCCATGTTCAAGTATAGTTTTCAAGTAATTCTTGACAAGGACTATGCACATTTTTTTGTGATTAAATTATTTCTTTCTTGCAGGTACCCAATGGCATTGGTTTCCTTTTAGGAATAACTCAGCTCGTTGTTTACTTCATTTACAGAAGCTCAGAACCTGTTTTACCTGTATCTACTAAAATTCATAAACTTCCTGAAACGAAAAAGATAGATGATGCACTTGATCTACCTATCCATATAGTGGAGGTGGACGCCTCAAATGTTGTCAAAGTGGAAGCAGAGAAACTTGTTATTACTGATCAAGTTTGATTCACTCTCATTAATAAATAATTAACAATGTATATGAAAGATAAGTGATGAAGATCCTGTTTTTTCATCTTGGCAGTCATCTATCCGCTATTTTAGCCATCTTGTTTTAAAATGGATTTTCCTTAAGTTTCTTTTGCTTTGCTTTTCTTCAAATAAAGCATGCCTTTTTGACGTAAAACTGGGCAGATGTTTTGTTTTTTCCTAAATCTGTCACTTCTGTTGCAAGGCTGTTAAGCCTTTTTTATTCCCTGCGTCTTTGTAATTTGGATGTTAAGGCTGCAATAACAGAGAACTCTGTTTTTGAAAATAGAGCAGATATTTTCTGGATCTGGAAATCATTGTATATCTTTGGATCTTTATGAGGTTTTGAGTAACGTAATATATGATCTTTTATATAACTGTTTTTTTCTTCTTTCTGCTGTTCAACTCTTTTGTATCAGCTGGTTTTAGAGGAGAGGCACTTTGTTTTTCAAATCTACATTTGGTATCAGAGCAGGTATTTTTGTTTTGGGTTTAAGATCTAGCTGTTCGAATTTCGCCAAAGATTATCATGTCGAATTCTAACAGCTTGCCCATTCCAGAATTTGATGGTAATGAGTATGATTATTGGTGTATAAAAATGATGACATTTTTAATAGGAAAAGACTTGTGGGAGATTGTTGAATCAGGTTACCAGGAGCCAGCTGATTGGAATGCCCTCCCAGTCAATGAAAGAACAGCAAGGAAGGAAGCTAAGAAGAAGAATTTTCAAGCATTATTTCATATTCAAATAGCTCTAGACAAGAGTTTATTTCCAAGAATTGCAGGTGCAAAGACCGCTGAGGATGCCTGGAAGACTCTAAAAGAAGCTTATCAAGGCAGTGATCAGGTCCAAGTTGTTAAGTTACAGACATTGAAAAGAGAATTTGAGAATTTAAAAATGCAAGAAGGAGAAAGTGTGAGAGAGTATTGTGTCAGAGTAAAAGATGTGGTCAATAAGATGGCTACACTTGGAGAAACTGTGAACACAGAAGTTCTGATAAAAAAAGTGTTGAGATCTCTCACACCAAGATGGAATCACGTTGCCATAATAATGGAAGAAAGTAAGGATTTGACAACCCTTCAATTCGATCACCTTGTTGGATCATTGATCTCACATGAAGAAAGATTAAAAGATTATTTTGGAGAAAGTATTGAGAAAGCCTTTTCCTCCAAAGTACAAATCACAAAGAATGATGATGGCAGCAGTAGTAGCAAAAGCAATCAAAGCCAAGGTAAAAGTCAAAATCAGAATAATTCAAGAGGTAGAGGCAGAAGTTTTTCAAGAGGAAGAGGTGGTTCAAGAGGCAAAGGTAGAGGAAGATTTGATAAAAGGAATGTTCAATGTTACCATTGTAATAGGTATGGACATTTTGAAAGAGAATGTAGACTAAAAGAAGGTAAAAATGTTAATTATGCTCAAGAAAGTTATGAAAATCCTCCAGATAATTTATTCTTATCTTATTCTAAAAGTGAAAATACTAGTAAAGATGTTTGGTACCTAGATTCTGGATGCTCTAACCATATGTCAGGAAATGGGAAGTTGTTTTCAACAAAGGATGAAAGTTTCAAGTCAAAGATTCAGCTCGGTGATGATAAATCATTGATGGTTGCTGCAAAAGGAATTATGGAGGTCCACACAAAAGAAGGTATGAAAAGTGTTAAAGATATTTATTACACTCCTGAGTTAAAACATAATTTGTTAAGTGTTGGACAATTATGTGAGAAGAACTACAGAGTTGTTTTTGAAAATAAGAAATGTACAATTTTTGATAAGAGTCAGGGAAACAGAGTAGTCACAGTTGTTCCTATGACGAAAAATAGGATGTTTCCATTGAGATTTGGTGAAAATAACAGCAGCCTTGCCAATATGGCATTTGAGGATACAAGTTGGCTATGGCATCTAAGGTATGGCCATTTAAACTTTCACTGAAGCTTTTGACCTCACAAGCATTAGTTGCTGGTTTGCCCAAGGTTGAAGAGCACAAGGAGGTTTGTGAAGGATGTGCAAAAGGAAAGCATGCAAGGGAAAGGTTTCCAAAAGGCACTGCATGGAGGGCCCATTACCCCCTTCAACTTGTTCATTCAGATATCTGTGGACCAATGCAAACAAAGAGTTTGGGTAAGTCATCATATTTTATCACTTTTATTGATGATTACTCATGAAAATGTTGGGTGTATTTTTTGAAGGCTAAGGATGAAGCCCTTGATACATTCAAGAGGTTTAAAGCACTTGTGGAAAATGAAAAAGGGTGCAAAATCAAATGTTTAAGGACTGATCGTGGTGGAGAATTTTGTTCAAGAGCCTTTCAAAATTATTGTGATATGAATGGCATCAAGAGGCAGCTCACCACTCCATACACACCTCAACAAAATGGGGTAGCTGAAAGGAAAAACCGCACTGTGGTAGAAATGGCAAGGAGCATGTTACAAACCAAGGGATTGAGTAACTCTTATTGGGGGGATGCAGTTGCTACAGCAGTGTATATTCTCAATCGAAGTCCTACTAGTGCACTTGAGAAGATGACTCCTTATGAAGCATGGTATGAGAAAAGGCCTAATGTTAATCATTTTAGAGTTTTTGGATGTTTAGCTTATGTTCATGTACCTGATCAGAATAGACAAAAGTTAGATGCTAAAAGTGAGTCATGTATTTTTGTTGGGTATAGTGAGGAAAGCAAAGCTTATAGGTTATATAATCCTCTCACTAATAAGATTATTGTTTCAAGAGATGTGATTTTTGATGAAGGGGGAGTTTATGGTCATCAAAAAGGCCAAATGGAGAAGTCAAAATCTGTTTTGAATGATGATATTGATCATGAGCAGCCCACTAATGTTGATGTCCCAATTGCTATAAATCCACCAAGCAGCCCCTCATCTAATTCTTCAAGTCCATCTTCAACTCCAAGTTCTAGAAGGAAGGTAAAAAGTTTGAGTGATATTTATCAAAGGAGTGCCAATCAAGCACATGAAGAAAATCCAATAGGTGAGACAGTTAATTTTGCTTTATTTACCAAGGCTGATTTTGAACCATCATGTTTTGAAGAAGCATGTACTAATGAGGTTTGGATGCAAGCAATGCAAGAAGAGATGGATTCCATTCATAGGAATGATACTTGGGAGCTTACAGAGCTTCCACATGACAAGAAGAAGATTGGCACCAAATGGATCTACAAGACTAAGCATAACAGTGATGGAAGTGTTGAAAGGCATAAGGCAAGATTAGTTGCTAAAGGCTTCACACAGAAGTATGGGATTGACTATGAAGAGACATTTGCACCAGTTGCAAGACAAGAGACCATTAGAATGCTGATTTCATTAGCAGCTCAAAAGAATTGGAGCATACAACATATGGATGTGAAAAGTGCCTTCTTGAATGGGTACTTAGAAGAGGAAGTATATGTGGAACAGCCACAAGGTTTTCAAGTGGAAGGAAAAGAGAATCATGTCTACAAATTGAAGAAGGCTTTGTATGGCCTCAAGCAAGCACCAAGGGCATGGTATGCAAGAATTGATGGATACTTTCAAGAGAATGGCTTCAAGAGAAGTAAGAGTGAACCTACCCTTTACTACAAACAAGAAGGTAATGATATTCTTATTATAAGTTTGTATGTTGATGATTTGTTGTATATGGGTAGCAGTTCTAAGATGAAAGATGAGTTCAAAATTGCTATGATGAAAGAATTTGAAATGAAAGATCTTGGTCTCATGAAATATTTTTTAGGAATGGAGGTTTATCAATGTAAAAATGAAATTTTCATTTGCCAAACCAAATATGCAAAAGATATGTTGAAGAAGTTTGACATGGTTGATTGTAAACCATACTCCACTCCAAGTGCTCATGGAGTTGTGTTGAGTAGGAATGATGGTGCTGAATTAGTTGATGAGACTACTTACAGAAGTATTATTGGGAGTTTGATGTTTCTGACCCACACAAGACCTGATATAGCATATTCAGTTTCACTTGTTTCAAGGTATATGACAAATCCATCAGAAATACACATGAAGGCAGCTAAGAGAATTTTGAGGTATGTGAAAGGTACTCTAAATTATGGTATTCATTACTACTCTTCTAAAAGATTCAATCTTGTTGGCTTTAGTGATTCAGATTGGGGAGGTAGTATGGATGATCGTAAGTCTACATCTGGAAATTGTTTCTCCTTTGGGACTGGTTTAATTACTTGGAGTTCCAAGAAGCAAAGCATGGTTGCTCTCTCATCCACAGAAGCAGAGTATGTTGCAGTTACCTCAGCAGGTACACAAGCTCTTTGGCTTCGAAAAGTTTTAGAAGAAATTGGTGAAAAATAGATTCAGCCTACAGTGATTTATTGTGACAATATAAGTGCCATCAAGTTAGCAAAGAATCCGGTTCATCACAGTAGAACAAAGCATTTTGATTTGAAGTATCACTTCATCCGTGATTTAGTACAGAAGAAGGAAGTTGAATTGAAACACATCAGCACTCATGATCAGTTAGCAGACATCTTCACCAAAGCTGTTGCAAGAGATCAGTTTATGAAACTTCAAGATCAGATTGTGAGTCCTCTTAGCATCAAGGGGGAGTATGAAGATAAGTGATGTGAAGATCCTGTTTTTTCCATCTTGGCAAAGTCATCCACATCCGCTATTTTTAGCCCGCATCTTGTTTTTAAAGTAGTTTTTCCTTAAAGTTTCTTTTTGCTTTGCTTTCTTCAAATAAAGCATGCCTTTTGACATGCATTGGTGGATGTTTTGTTTTTTCCTAAATCTGTCACTTCTGTTGCAAGGCTGTTAAGCCTTTTTTATTCCCCGCGTCTTTGTAATTTGGATGTTAAGGCTGCAATAACAGAGAATACATTTTGAAAGCGAAGCGGGAATATTTTCTGAATGCAGAAGTATTTGGACATATCTTTGTGGATCTTTTGCTACAGGTTTTTGAGTAGCGTAATATATGATCTTTTATATAACTGTTTTTTCTTCTTTCTGTTCAACCCCTTTCTTTTGTATCAACGTAGCTGGTTTTAGAGGAGAGCACTTTGTTTCAAATCTACAGTATATGAGATTGCCTCTGAGACAATGGCCAGGCTCTGTTCAATTGCATGAGAATCAGCATTAGCAGATGAAGAGGAGGGAGATGGCTATCTACTAATCAAACGAACTTATCGGAGAGGGAAAATATAGAGAGAGTTTACCCCTTGGGGAGCTTGATTGTAAACTTTTAATATCTAGTTTTCATTAATGAACTATTTCCTTGACAGTCACGTTCCAAGTTCTATGGTTGTATGAATATGCAATTCTATGTATCTTGAGATAGAAGAGTTTACAGATGAGACTAATCAAACTGTACTAATGGTTATACTAATGGTTGGTGCTTTAGGTATACATTGTCTTATAACTACGCACTACAATAATAATATCACAGTACAACCTCATGTCTTTAGATACAAAGAAAATAAACAATTGTAAAGCAGAGCAAGAAGACCACAACGAAGTCAATGTTGACTAGACGCTCTAGCTAATGGGCGATGGGTGCATAAGTATCAAAGATATCTAAAGGAATAGGGACAGCAGTAACAATAATAATAAAGTACAGAAGGCATATAAACTTTAACAACGGAGATTGGATTGCATTCAATGTAAAAATGGACGAAAAATATATTAGTTGGAAACAAAGTAAGCGGTCGATGCAAAAGTACTAGAGTAATTTTTTCAATTACAGAAAAGAGACAACTTCTATTCTTCCACATGAAAGTAGAGGTTATCTTCTTATGAACCAAAACAATGGAGAAAATCAGTAGAAAATCTCCTCGATGAGCACAGGAGATTTCATAAATAATTCAGATATGTCAAAGTAAATAATAATTTACATTGAACGGATGCTTCAGTTGAAGCATTTCAAAGATTTGACGATTTTGTAACATAAGATTTCTTGAATTTTCTACAAAGATTGTTGGTCAGATTTTTGAAGATGGAGCTATACTGGAAAATAAGTCAATAAAGCATATAAATGTATAGTTGAATAAGTTTTTAAGATAACATCATAATGATTTGTTTTGATTAGATTAAGACTAGAAGGGCAGTGCCCATTACAAAAAAGTCATAAAAGCAAACAAGGGGCTCAAGAGAAGTGAAGTGCCCAACAAAGTAAAGCAAAAACCAAGAAGCAAAGCACCCAACAAACTAAAGCAAAAACTTAAAACTTAAACAATCCAACCAGCAAAAAGAAACAAATACAACACACAAATATTATTATCAAACATTGGGTTCTGTTATAATATTTTCTTTTTATAATATATAATAGTTTAGTATTTTAGATGTTCATTGGATTATATTTTTAATTAATTATTCAAAATCATATTATATTCTTAAACACAATGATCATGTCATGGGAATATATTTTTATATTTTTAGAGTATGAAATGTCACATGTCACACTATAACATATCCATAATTATAATTAAATTATTCAAAACTTGAAAAAATTAATACGATCAAAAATTTAGTAAAATTTGTCTATTTGTCATGCCATACAATACAAACTCAATCATAAAATTAAAAAATAATGAAATTTCTTTCATAATTAAAAGAATTAACCTTTTTATCAAACTTGAATAATTTACTTCAATTAATACATAATAAATTATTCAACAAA
>VDFB02392916.1:0-22761 GCA_007258455.2 Sequoia sempervirens | reverse complement strand
GGGGTTTGCATGTGGAGTTTTGAAATTTGGTTTGCAGATTCTTTTTGGGTTTTCAGAGAGCTTCACAATGATATGACATGCAAATGCAATGGGAAACTTTCCTGAATTTATTATTTTAAGTAAGTTCTATTTTTGGCAATGTCCTGATTGGCAACACTCTAGTGTGTTTTCCACTTCGAGCAAAGCAGTTGAGTATTTGTGGTTTTGGATTTTGAGGTGCATTTTGGAGGCTTAAATTATTTAAGTCATTAAACATTTTATTTTCATGTTGGCCCCCTTGGCATAGAGATTATGACTTAAAGATGTTTTTAAATGAGGACTCTTAAGGGTGGACACCTCATTGAGGAGCATTTTAATGTTTTAAATGTTCATTATGTCCCCTTAAGGCTTGGATGCCTAGGGATGAGGTGAATTAAGTGTTTAAAAATTAAAATATTTCAAAGGTGAAATGGGGCATCCCTTTTGGATGGAAATGTTTGAAGCTGAAAGGTCACTTCAAGTTCTTTATAAGCCCTTGCTCATTCATTCATCATCCATTGCTTATCATATAATCAAATTTTCATCAACCCTCAAGATCAATATAAAACAACTTTTACTACACCTTGGGGAACATTTTCTTGGGTTGACATGCCTTTTGGATTAAAAAATGTTGGAGCAACATATCAATGAGCTATGACACTAATATTTCATGATTTTATCCACAACATTTCCGAAGATTATGTTGATGATATTTTGGATAAATCTTTAACTCGTCAAGATCATGTCAAAATCCTTCATAAGATCTTTGAAAGAATCCGTAAATATTACATGAGGTTAAATCCACAGAAATGTGTCTTTGGTGTGGATAGTGGAAAACTCTTGGGTTTTATAGTGTCACAGAGGCATTGAGGTGGAAACAAAGAAAATTGATGCTATCATGAACATACCATCTCCTAAAAATATTTATCAATTGCATAGTTTACAAGGAAAGATTCAAACAATCCGTTGTTTTGTGGCATCCTTGGCGGATTGGACTCTCCCCTTTACTCAAATCCTTAAGAAGGAATCAAAATTTAAGTGGAATGAGGATTGTAAAAACCATTTTGACAATTTGAAAGAGTATCTAGCTAGCCCTCCTATCTTGCAGCTCGCTATTTAAGAAAAACCTTTCATTCTTTACACATCAATATCCAATCATGCTCTAGCAGCATTATTGGCTCAACAAGATGAAAGTGGCAAAGAACATCTTGTTTATTACATTAACCTAACTTTGATTGATTATGAAACTCGATAGACAACCATAGAAAAACAATGGTTGGCTCTTGTGTGTGCTACTAGTAAATTAAGACTTTATTTATTAAATGCAAAGGTGAATGTTGTTACAAAGTTTGACCCTTTGAAACACCTCTTTGCTAAAATAGATTTGTCATGATGCTTAACTGAATGGGTTATGTTGTTGACCAAGTTTGATCTTAAATTTATTTCTCAAAAAGAAAAAAAGGACAAGCCTTGACCGACAATTTAGCTGATGCTCCTTCACCATTAACATCACCTAATCATGACCCATTCCCTTATGATAGTGTGTTGATAACTGAAAAAGATACATGGAAATTGTATTTTTATGGTTCTAAGTGTTGAACTAGCTCTTGAGTAGGGGTTATATTAATACCACCTTTAGGAAAGCCTATTCCCTTATCTTACCATTTAAATTTCCTATGCACGAATAACATTGTAGAGCATGAGCCCTAATTATTGGAATAAGTGTGGCCTGATCCTTAGGGGTTCAACACATTCATATATTTGGTGATTCTCAATTGGTCATTAAACAAATAAATGGATCTTATCAAGAGAAGCATGATAAGTTATTCCAATATAAAAACCTTACAATGACATTACTAGAACGCTTTGAATCGTATACCATTGATAATATTCTGCAGAAGGATAATCAGCATGTAGGTGTAATGGCAAGCATTGCTTCCCTTGTATCTCCTAAAGATCCTTCTATCGACTTCACATTTGTAGTTCACACAATCACAAAGCTGTCGATAAAACACATTCATACATTTGGTGATTCTCAATTGGTCATTAAGCAAATAAATGGATCTTATCAAGAGAAGCATGATAAGTTATTCCAATATAAAAACCTTATAATGTTATTACTAGAATGCTTTGAATCGTATACCATTGATAATATTCCGCGGAAGGATAATCAGCATGTAGGTGTAATGGCAAGCGTTGCTTCCCTTGTATCTCCTAAAGATCCTTCTATCGACTTCACATTTGTAGTTCACACAATCACAAAGTTGTTGATAGATGAAAAGATAAAAGAAGCGTTAGTGACCAATATTGAATTCTCTAGTTTATGGTACACACCGATATTTAATTACTTAAAGGAAGGTACCTTTCCTAAACCAACCACTAAAAACACTAGAGCTCGTATTAGGAAACTTGCAACTCGATACATAATTTTAGCTAATGGCTTGTATAGAAGATCCTTTGACGATCTCTTGCTTAGATGCCTTAGACAATCAGAAATCCCTATAGCCCTTGAGGAAGCTCATGTTGGTGCTAGTGGGGGGCATTTTGGGGGAGGATTGTTAGTTCAAAAGTTGATCTGCATGGGATATTTTTGGTGACATATGGAACAAGACTATTTTGTTCATGTTAAGAAATCTCACAAATGTCAAGAACATAACAATTTAATCCATGCTCCTTTCGAACTTCATGCTCAAATTCCTATTTGGTCATTCTTGGTTTGGGGTTTGGATCTCATTGGAAAAATATCCCCACCTTCTTCTTTTGGACATACATTTATAATTACTGCGATAGCTTATTTCACAAAATGGGTAAAGCCCATTCCTCTTCGTTCCACAATTGCCGATGCAATTTGTCATTGCACATTGGAACACATTATTGCTCACTTTGGTCTTCCTTCCGAATTAGTTTTAGACTATAGTACACCATTTAAGAACAATTATGTAAGGAAATTTTTGGAAAGATTTTACATTCAACATTGTTTTTCAACACCTTACTACCCATAGTATAATGGTCAAGCAGAAGCAACTAATAAAACTCTTGAGAAAATCTTGAGGAAAACATTAAGAAAACATAATAAATATTGGCACACTCAATTATCTTACGCATTGTGGGCCTATCATACAAGTGTTCGAACATCCACAAGAAATACACCTTATAACCTTGTTTATGGTGCTGATGCAATCATGCCTTTAGAGTTAGAAATTCTTTCATTGAGAATTGCTCCTAGAGGGCTTATTGATGATACCACCTATAAAGAGAAACAATTACAACAACTTGAAATGCTTGATGAACAACGCATCAACACTCTTGAACATCTTCAAGCTTATTCAGAAGGAATGGAATGAAGTTACAATGATAATGTCATTCCTCGTTCATTTAATAAAGGTGATTTTGTTACACCCCAAATTGTAAGGTTACTATTACTACATAGGGTAAATGTGAATATAATGAGAATTCTGGAGATGAATTAAGAATGCTTGTACCTTGTTATCAATATGAATGTTATCTCACTTAATGTTGTTTCATTTGGTGTTATCTCAGTTGATGTTATTCATGGTGATATACTGCATAAAGGAGAATAGATGGTTATTGAATTATTGTTATTCTAACTGTGAAGATATTTATATATGCTGCTTATTGTTATGAACAATTGATTGCCAAGGTATGTGCTAGTGGTTGCAGGTAAATGTCCATTTCTCCAAGGGGAGGTGTTGACGTGGTTTTTGAGACCGCACCAACACAAAACAAAGTCGCCCAACGGACGCTCTATTCTCTCTTGATCAAAGTATTCCGCACGCTAAGATTGCCAGAAAGTTCGTGCGTTCAACTCCAAGGTTCCTTTAGTGCGAATAGGCTCAGTTTGGCTTGATGTGATATTGCTGGTATGTCAAGGGGACTTACGTAGTTGTTCAGACTTCTCTCAGTTAGCAGTTGATATGTAATTTGAAGGGGATTCTTACGTGTATGATTTGGCAATGTGTATCCTTTTCTAAAACTAACAAGAAGTATGCGGAAAGTAAAAGGGAAAGGGCCTAAGAAATTTGTACTCTATTCTAAATGCAAGGTATGTGGGGCTTCGTCTCAATAGACTTCAACCAGATTTCACCTAGCCTCCGTCGGACAGCCTAAGCAAAATCGGTGCAATCTTCAAAGGGGATAGCAAAAGATATTCAAGTTATAGTTTAACATACGTACACCATCAGAACAACGCATATAAGTATGTAAGCCATAACCGAAGTTAAACACAAGATGATGTCCAGTTGACCACGCAAGGCAGACTTATCATCAACAAGCCGCTAGTGGTATGGAATAAAATGAAGCTATCTCAATGAAACACCACACACCAAAGTAAGCTACTTGCATGAATTTAATCTACTTGGATACGAAAGGAAGAAGAAACCTTGCTAGCATTTCATGACAAGACGAATTTCACCATCAATGAAAATATCTATTATCATAAAATGTATTACACAACAATCTCCTCAAAAGTTTTCAAAAGGGAAAACTTTCTCTCTTCTCCAAATTATGCAAAAATGCTCTACACTACTACACTATCTAGCTCTAAGGCTAATGCTCTCTCAATGTCTACTCTGATTCTGAATCCTAATATATTACAAATGAGGGGGACTCCCCCTTTATAGCTAGCCAAGTCCCAAAGGACGGCTAGGGTTACAATCAATAGAGTGGCCAGAATCGTGCCACCTCAGCCCTAACCCTAAAAACTGCCAGAATAGGGAGTGGTACATTAAATGAATCAAAGATTCCCACTCACTCCCAAAATAGCAAATGTAATAAATGCTCCATACTCAGTCTTCTAGAAGATCCTCGTCCAGTAGTGTGTTCCCATTAGCCTTCTCTTTGACTGCCAACTCAACAAATCTGCTAAGTACGGCCTCAACCTCCTCAACTGAAATAGATGGAACACAATCTAACTGAAACTCTAACACTGTAACTGAGTGCTCGTGCCTCGTACAAGATTTTCTCCAAGCAGCCAATGAGTCCTGCGTGTTCTGGATCAAAGTGGAGAATGTAGCAGTATTTTCAAAGTCATCTTGTACGAAGGTCTTAACATCTGCGAAGAAGGGAACCAGCAAACCCCTCAAATTATCAAAACTTATCTCCTCAGGATTCAGCCGCCTAGCAAATATGGCCTCGAAGGTGTTCTGAACTCCATCTATAATATTGGCCATAGCCTTGTGAATCCTGGCTGAATCCGCCTGTGCTGCATCAAAGAAGCCACGCCCTGTGATAGCCGAAGGATACCACCGAGAGAAATCATATCGGTCATTCGCCTGAATGACACCTCCATCAATCAGCAACTGCAATGGCACATGCCTCAATGCCTCAAGACGCTGGATCACCTTACTCTGATAGATAGAGGCATCGCCCCAAGCATGATCCACCGCGTCCATCCGTGCCAAAATAGTAGAGGCCTGCTGAAAGGCAAAGGCAAGGTCCTCCATGAACTTCTCTGTCTCAGTACGAACTCCTGTGACCCATTTGTCTGCCTCCTGTGCCATCCTCCCCAATTCTACCAAGCCGCTGATCGACTCTCTAGGAATATCTGCTGGAGGCTCTGTCACTGGTACATCCTGCCCTCGAGAACGAGACAACTGCTGAACATATCCAACTAACGCCTTGTGTTCTCGTTTCAACTTCTTGTATTTTCCTTCTTTCTTGAACAATCTATCCTTAAGGGCAAGGAAGGAGTTATCACACTCCTCAACAATCTGAGCACCAGTAGGGCGCCCCAAATCAAGAGTGGTGACCACATGAAGCCTCGAGCGTTTCACATCTCGTCACACTTCGACTCGTGGGATGCAAAGAACGGAAGGGTGCTGCAGAGCCATCCTCATCCTGTGTTCTGTTCTTTGCCTTCTTTGGCGTAGGAGCACCGATCCGTCTAAAAACTCTCCATCTCAACCGGCTGATCAATCTCTCCTCACTGGCTTTCTCAAGATCGCCTCTAAGCCAATCCCGCACCTCATATAGTATATCAAAGCGTCAGTCATTTCCCAGGCTCGACTTCAACCTGGTTCCACTTCTTCCTCATTCCTGCGAGGCTCATCGCCCCTGGCGCTGAGGTCACCCGACACTATATCATCATCAAGCAGCATCATTCATGGTCATTTATCTCCCCGCTGAAATTAGGGTCGCGAATAGTCCCTCTATCATCCTCAGCCATCCCAATATCAACCCTAATAGTACATTACGCCTCGCCAATTGGATTCTCCTGGAGGCTTCAACATCATCCCAGACCACCGGTACCGATTCATCGTAACCCCTCTCGATCAGCAAACAAAGAAACCTCCCCGTATGCTTAGAACGTGGTTCCAAGGGTGTCAGCGCATCAGAACTCGTGGGAGGTTCGCTGAACTAATTTTTCTTCGGGACTTCGCCCTTGTGACTGCTTCTTCTGGCGTCCCGGATTCCCATCAAGTTAAAGCCAAAGGTACCTGACTTTACTTTTCAATTCGTTTACTCGCCATCAATTCATGCCTCGGGAATACTGCCGCCAACCGGATAGAGAGTACTGGTTTGCAACCTTCGCTCACTCAATCATTGTATGGAAGTGGAGTGTCCTTAACGCTGTATAGTTCGATGAATAAATATCTATGTCTCATTAACCTGGTCCGGAACCGGAACTACCTCACACTCCCTGATCAGAGTAATCGGCAATCTAGAGAACATCCTCTTTCTCACTTCAATCTCATCAACTGCATCAGCCCAATAATCCCCAATGGTGGCCTTGTGTTTGAATTCCTCTGACAACACCCAGTTGATGTTATGGTGCGGGTCATAGTGTTGTCTACTTGTGTGATATGAGAAATGATAGAATTGAAGCTCACTTTCAGCTTCTCTACATGCCTGTATCGAAGGACAAACCTCATCCGAGTTGCCCATCACAACCGGAAACTCTATCCCTCCTTTCTTCTTCTTCCGATTTTGCCGTTATTAGCAAATCAGTTTAGCTATTCTAGCATTATTATTTTGTCTGCTAGTACTTAGGCAGTACTTATAAGGGTATGAAGAAAATCCTTGTTCTTAATGTATGAAAATCTTGGAACTGAGTAAACCAGCACCCATATACCTTTCACTAGCTCTCGGCATTTCTAGAGATTCCTCGCGACTGTGAACTTCCCCAAGCAGCCTCAGATGTGCCATGGTGACGAATCATTGGCCATCGCTTGTAATGGGTTAGTTCTCGACAGGTGCAAATCAAGCACACTTCATGAATTTTGGAATTGGTGAGAGCCACAAACCCATGGGTTCCTGTGTTGTTCCTCTGCACCTCGCCATCCGTACATATAAATCAGATAGGAACTCATGTAAAACGTCTTTGTCCTCCGCAAACTCAGGAGCTGCTCATGTATATTGTCGCTGATCATCTCAGCCCAATTGACATAATCCTTTCCTTCTAACACCAGGTTGATGTAATAAAACATCCACGGCTCAAAAATGTAAGACTGTGGGCATCCGCCAACCCTGCTCAGCAACATGATGAGATCACAATATTCCTGTTTCAGGTCCTCTGCTATGATCTGCTTCGGCAGCTTCGTACGAGACGGCCTCGGAGTGCTCATCCAGTGAGTGTTAATAGTGTCCATGCATCGTTCAAAGGCAGAAGCATACATACGCTCTGCTCGCTCCCTGGACTTGTAGATCATGTTTCTATGCACCTGGATCCCAAAAGCTTCACCAATGGCTGCCGGAGTGAGATTGGCAAGTACTTGGCCATCTGGTGTCGCGGATCGACCGGTGTTCTTTTCAGTGCTTGGCGCATCTATAATCAACTCCTCGGTCAATAGCCGGTGGAAACCAAATACATATAACTCCACTTCTCGACGTATGTTGTAAGGACCACGCCCGAAGGACTTCTAATTCTGGGGCCAGCTCGCTTCTTTAAATGTTTCCTAAAGTTACAGCCTGCTCGTCCGGCTGTAACTTGCTCAACTTTGAAATAAACTTCGTCTCCGGCATGAATGTCTTGCTCAGCTTCTTGATCGTAGCCTGTCTGGAGGCACCATTGTCCTTTCCGGTTGTCCTCGCTTCAGCCATCTCAGCTCCTTCTCTTGAATAAATTCGAATTCCAACACTTAGAACAGATTTCTAAGTGAACCTTGATGACCAGCAATCAGCAATTTTAACTACTTCGTATCAGCAATCAGCAATTTTAATTTCTATGTCTTTGTATCAGCAATCAGCAATCTTGCAAGTTAGCAAATTCGCACTTCAAAGTTCTCAATGTTTCAACTCAATACAAGGCGTCCTTTTCAAATGGCAATTTTGACCGAACTTAATCAAATCAGACTTCGACTTCAACACTAGCAAGGACGTACTTCTCAAGCCCTTAGCAATGGCGCACCTTTTTAAGCAACTCCAATTCAAGCAAATCAGATTTCAGCCACTTAAGTCGTACCTTTTACAAGCAAGCTCAATCTTCAGCAAACACCTCCTTAGCAATGGCGTACCTTTCTTCACTTTCACTCCTCAGCAAAATTCGAACTTCAGCAACTTAAGGCGTCCTCTTCTCAGCAACTCTCAAATGCGCCTCCTCAGCAACAATTTCAAATTCTTTCAAGCCTCAGCAACTTAAGGCGTCCTCTTCTCAGCAACTCTCAAATGCGCCTCCTCGGCAACAATTTCAAATTCTTTCAAGCCTCAGCAACTTAAGGCGTCCTTCTTCAAGCTCACAACATTCAGATTTTAAACTCTCCAACCAACAGTCCACTGCAATGCCTCACTCTCAGAGCAAATTCGCCTGCTCCAGTTGTGAAAATGAATGAAGAACTTCTCCATTTTATAGCTAAAATTCGAATTCTAGAAGAAGTTAATTTTAGCCAGTGCCATTAAACTCCACTACTCCACTTCAAGAATTCGAATTTTCCCTCTCTGGCTTATCTGACACTTGTCTCCAGTCGTCGGGAATATTATTCTTCTAGAAACTTGACTTTGACTGGCGTTTTGAATTCCTCTTCGAAGAATTAAATTTAAATTCACCATTTTTGAATCCACCAGCCGGAGCTCTGTCACTTGAATTCGAAATTTAACTTCATCACCTGCTCTGGAAAATTCATCTTCGAAGAATTTAATCACAATCATCTAGGCAACTCCCTTAAGATTCATCATTCGAAGAAAATTCATCTGGAAAACTTATTTTATTCATTTTTGCCTTAGAAAATTTAAAATTCTCCCTTAGGAAAATTCATCATTCTAGCACTGATTAAATTCTTCACTGAAAAAGTGTCGGCGAAGCTTGAAAGATTTGGAAATCCATTCATCATCGCAAATGTTCAGTACCCAGAAGCAAATTTTCTTCAGAACGCCTCGAATTCATGGGTACCCAACGAACGGGTTCATTTAATTTTTTAAATTTTGAACCTTAGGAAAATATCATTTTCATCATTTAAACTCGTTCTTCGCCCGTGATCACTCTGCGTTGCTCTGAAAAAAAAGAATCACCTTGCGTTATCATCATCTCTGACTTCATTACTGAGAAAAGTTGTTCGCGCTCTGAGAAATTCCATCAACTTGGAGCTCTAGGCGTATTTTCTAAGGAAAATAAATTTGCCTTTAGAAAATATTTAAATCATCTCTTGCATTTTGAGAACTTGCTTTAAAAAATTTTATTTCATTTGCCAGTGGAGAGAAATTTCTATCAACTTCATTTGGAAAATTTCATATTCCCGGCACGCCTTGTACATTTTATTCTCACTTCATCCCGTATCACTTCACACTTGGAAAATATTCATTAAAAGTCCAACGCCTTAGAGAATTTTCAACACTTAGCAAATATTTTATTTTTTTTTCCCCTGAGGCGCCTAGCACACTTCAAAAATATTTCAACTCCTTGAAATGCCTTTGAAAAATTTTCCAACACCTTATAACTCCCTTGCTCTAGGCGCACACTTTACCTAGCATTTTATTCCACACCTTGGAATATTTTCTAACACCTTATATCACCCTCAACGCCTTAGGAAAAAAAAAATCTCCAACACCCATAACCTTAGGCGCATATCACACTTTGGGAGGATATTTTAAAAAAAATCACGCCACACACCTTTCCTTCACCACCTTGGCGCATATCATACTTAACTTACCTTGGGCGCATTTTACACATGAAGAGGGATGACGCCTTTCTTTTACCATCTTTCACCATGTCTTGGTAACATTTTCGCCTTATTCACCACCTTTAATTACCTTTTACATTGAAACATGGGCGCATTTCCTTGTAGGAGGAGGATGAAACTTGCCACCACGCTTTGTGACCCTTCAACTTCCAATTTTTGTCCTCATGTGAGCTTATTTGGGCGCATTTTACCCCCTAAGGAGGACGAGTTTGCAAGTTGGGCGCATTTTACATGTGATGAAGGATAAAAACTTTGACTTTTTGTTGACCCCTTGCAACCTTGGGCGCATTTCACCCCTGCTGGTGGATGAACACTCCAACATCCTTGGGTGACTCTTCACCTTCCACGTTTTGTCTTGACATGGCCCAGTTTGGGCGCATTTTGGTCCTGGAGAAGGATGAACAATCTTTGACCACTTTGACTCCTTTGAAAGTTGGGCGCATTTTCATGCTTGTGAAGGATGGGCGCATTTTGACCCCTGAGGCGGATTTCTCATACTTAGAAACTTTTTCAACCTTTTCCTCTTTCATCTTGGGCGCATTTGGACCCCTGAGCAGGATGAAATTTCGTTGACTTTCTGTTTGACTTCTTGTGCCTTGGGCGCATTTTGCCCTGTGTGAAGGATGAACTTGCATCTTGAAAAATTTTCTACGCCTCTTCATCAATCTGGGCGCATTTTGATATGCCTGCTGGACGAGACTCCAGACTTAGACAAATTTTATCCTCGCCAGCCTACGTGCCCTGCTATTTATAGTAATTTCTCTGTATTCGCGCCTCTGAAGCTCGGAATGGCCTGAAATTTTAAACACAGCTTCTTTACGACTTTATCAACCTGTCGGCACTGCAACGTTTAGTCACCCTGCTATTTATAGCCTGTTTCTGAGGGTGGCTTACTAAAAATAGTAAGCTCTTGATTCTGATAGTTCCCAAGCTCCAATCGAGTTGAAATTCGGATGAGGCGATCCTCACCACGTGACCTTACTGCTGACACTGCTGCATGCACCTGATTTACTATTTTGAGCACGTTTCCAATTTGACTTACTATAAATAGTAAGTGCTCCGTTTGACCTGAAATTTCACCAGCAGACAGCCTGAAGGACGCTGATCGCGATGGTTTACATCGGTTTTCGAAGATTTTGACTTTTGATGCCTATTTTAGGCCCCGGCCGAACTCTAATTTGTATTGCACGTATCAAAAGATCTCCGCTTGCTCTCGCGGCGGCCGATCAGCTCGCGAACTGGATCGCTTGGTATGGCCGGCTACCTGCTAAAAATAAGTGTTCCCCATGGAGTAGAATCTTGTTTGCATGTCACACCATCGCGAAGCTCTCAAAACCCATCGAATCACTTGACATGCAAAGAAAAGCTCACATGCAAAACCCTAAAAATAGCCCTAAGGCTGAATCCTCGAAAGTAGTCGCCCCGTCTTGCATGTTATATCATCGCCAAGGTCTCAAAAACCCGTATGAATATCCGCATATGCAAAGAAAATCTCCTGACTGACCCCAAATTTGCCCTGGAAGCCGGACTGCTAAAAATAGTAAGTTGTCCGTTTTCGCCCAAATTTGGCATGCAAGCAGTCTGATGTACTCTGAGCGCTGTGTGATGGTTGGAATCTCGAAAATGCTGACAGACTGCACAGGATTGCAGACTTACTAAAAATAGTAAGTATCTCGGAATCTGATGAAATTTGGCTGGAAGCCTGCTGGATGCCTGCTGATAACAACGTTAAGTTTAATTTTCAATTTACCGACTTTACTTGACCTTGAATTGACCAGAAAAGATGAAACCCTAATTTTAGAATTGGCCAATATCTTCACGTTTAAGCTTAATGACGACACAACCCCCGAAAGACGGACACCAGAAAAGAGACAGAGCGAGAGAGCGAGGAAAAACCCAAGCCAAAAGACCGGAACGGAGCAAAAATAAGGGGGTCCCCATCTGAATGGGGCGATGTGTGAAAAGGTCACAACATCTGGCGACTCCACGGGAAAGTGTTGAAAAACACTTTAAGAATTGAACTCAGATTAGTCTTCCTCAAACCATCATACGGAAAAGGACACTTACTCAAAAGGGGAGAAGAATCCGATATTGGATCAAAACACTTTCATCTAAAACCTTGTGAGTGTGTGCATGCATTCCATCTCTGAACCATGTCGACTTCCGGAATTGGTCGTAGTAGGTTATATAAATATCTTAACTTCAAAAGCATCCTGGACATTGCCTCGCTGCCAGTCAGGCGTCCATAGCCCCGACGAGGTTATCGCTACAATTCTCACGAATATTGCTCCACTGCCGGCCGGGCGTCCATAGCCCCGGTGGAGTTACTCGTATGTTCCCAAAACCAATATTTCATGATATTTTCTTTCATTTTCATTTTTCCCTTTTTTTCAGATATTTCTTTTAAGCACATTTTCTCTTCTTCGCTTGATTTCTCCGTCAATTCCTCAATTGGCTGGCAGGCAATGAAGCCTCCAATGGGTTTGAGAATTGCAGTGGCGCTGAAGCAAGATGTAAGCTTTTCACCTGCTGAGACTTTTCCCAAGAAACCAAAATGACTCAGAGCGGAGATAGGTAAGATTTTTAAGGTCTTTAGACTCGCGTGTTGAGATACAATAACGGGTTAACCTCCCAAGACGAGTTCAATCTCTAACTGGATGATAACAAGAGGGGAACAACCTTAATTCTTTTCAAAAATTTATGCAAATTCCAGTGGGAAGAAACCACATTGTGAAAGTTAAAACATCATCACCCCATCGCAACGGGAAAACCCTAAAATCCTTGCCCATTCCAAACCAAAACCACCTGAGCGGACAACTCAAGGGACGGAAACGCCAAACCAAAAACCCAAAGGGCAACAAACCAAAACCAAAACGAACCGAAAAGCAAGGAAAAGCAAACGGAAAGCACAAACGGGAAAGCAAACCCTAATCTAACTATTTTACACAGTAGGCTCTCGGAGAGAACCTAGGACTGGAAATAATGCTTGAGGAACTGTCCGTTGACGGGCAACGGGACATCCTCCCCTGTCAATGTACGCAACCTGAATGCATTATCCCCAAGGATTTCAGAAATCTGATATGGACCCAACCACAATTTGTCGAACTTATCGTGATCACCCTTTTTCTCGTGGGCCTTGTCCCAATATAAAACCAAGTCAGAAATCCTGAACGACTTGATCTTTGCCTGTTTATCAAACCATCTCTTCACCACTGCCTGGTGCTTCGTTAGATTCTCAAGAGCCTCATCTCTTTTCTCTTCTAGATGCATCAACTGGGATAATCTTGTCTGAACCTGATCTTCTCCCTCGAGGTACTCTTGAATGAATTGGAGAGTTGGGATCCTTAACTGCACTGGAAACACTGGATCCTGTCCGTAAACCAGGTGATATGGAGATGTTCCCAAGGAATTCTTTGTTCTTATTCTGTCCGCCCAAAGAGCAAACCTCAACTGTGTGTGCCAATCTTTCGGATTTTTGTCCAGTAACTTCTTAATGGCATTCAACAAATTCTTGTTTGTGGACTCTGCTAGTCCATTCCCTTGCGGATAGTAATTGGAGGAAAACCTCAAGGTAATTCCGTACTCAAAAGCCCAGTTGGAAAACTTCAGCGATGAGAAGGCTGAACCATTGTCACTGACCAAAACGTGGGGGCATCCAAATCTTGTCACAATATTCTCTTCAAGGAATCTGATAACCACATCCGACGTGCACTGCTTCAACGCTTGAGCTTCTGTCCACTTGGTGCAGTAGTCTGTCGCTGTCAAAATGTATCTGTGTTGTCCTGATGACGGCGGATTGATCATACCAATAAAATCTAAACCCCACTTTGCGAATGGTCTTACTTCAATCACTGGTTGCAAAGGCATAGCGGGATGCCTTCCTCTATTAGCCGCTGTCTGGCATACGTGACAAGCCTTCACATGCTCATAAGTGTCTTTAAAAAGTGTGGGCCAATAATATCCAGCCCTCAGGATCTGATGAGCTGTGGCTAGACTTCCTCCGTGCCCGGTTCCAAACTTCTCATGGAAGTGTTCCATCAACTGTTTTGCTTCTTGTTTTCCTACACATCTTAAATAAATTCCTTCATAGTTCCTCCTATAGAGAACTGATCCTTGAAGCATAAATCTCTGGCTTCTCATTCTCAATGCTCTTCGCTGGACTGGATTCAAATGGCGGGGGCATCTGTGGTTCAGCAAGTAGTAGACTGTGTCATCGTACCATTCTCCGGGAGACACCTCTCCTAATACATAAGCTTGTCGAACTAATTCTGGACCAACCATTGCAATCGTTTGAGCCAAAGCCTGTCCTCTGACTAACTTCATCGGCTGTATCTCAATATCATACTCTTGCAAAGTGGCGACCCACTTTCCTCTTCTTTCACCTAACTCATTCTGCATTAACAAAATCTTCACCGTGGCGTCTGGAACAATCGCGTGGATCTTGCTCCTCAAAATGTAGTGTCTAAATTTCTTGACGGCCTTCACCAAAGCATACGCTTGCTTTTCAATGCTTGGGTATCTTAACTCTGCTTCCTTCAAGGGTGAGCTCATAAAAGCAATTGGATGCTCATCTTTTTCTTCAGTTCTTTGAGTTAGTACTGCGGCGCATGTGTGCTCTGAGGCAAACGAATATAAATAAAAAGGCTTTGTATAATCCGGACTGACCAGCACTGGAGCGTCCACTATAGCTTGTTTGATCTCATCAAAAGCCTTCTTTGTTTGTGGGGTCCACTCAACCTTTGCATCTTTCTTCAACATTGCATTCAGTGGCCTTACTATCTCGGCAAATCCAGTTATGAACTTTCTAACAAAATTAATCTTTCCGAAGAATGACCTTAACTCTCTTTGAGTGCCCGGCAAACCAATCCTTGAGATGGCTCCAATACGTTCAGGGTCAATTGATATACCCTTTTCTGAAATAACGTGACCCAACAGTTTACCTTCGGTGACACCAAATATACATTTCTTAGCATTCAGAGAGACACCAAATCTTCTGCATCTCTGAAATATCTTCCTCAAATCCTCAACGTGATCTCCTCTTTTCTTCGAGAACACCGTTAGGTCATCCATGTAAATTATAATGCACTTTCCGACAAGGTCTCGAAAAGCGATGTCCATTGCTCTCTGGAAAGTGGCCCCTGCATTGATTAAGCCGAAAGGCATTCTTCTATATGCAAAGGTTCCCCATTTTGTGGTGAACGCTGTCTTCAATCTGTCTTCATGTTCAACCATCACTTGGTTGTAGCCCGAGTATCCGTCCAAAAAGGACATCATTTGTGAACCATTCACTATTTGCAACACCTCATCTAATGAAGGCAAGGGATAGTTGTCTTTCTCAGAGGCCCTATTCAAATTGCGGAAGTCTACGCACAATCTTATCTCTCCATTCTTCTTTCTGACAGGCACGAGATTGGCGACCCACGTGGAGTGCCTCACTGGAAAAATAATTCTGGCCGATAGGAGCTTCTTGACTTCTTGATAAATCAACGGTTCTAGCAATGGATTCACTGGCCTCTGCCTCTGCCTAAATGGCTTGCTGCCTGGCTTTAGTGGTATTGTATGTGTAATCAGTGATGTATCATATGTCTTTAAATCTTCATATCCCCAGGCTATTACTTCTGGAAACTCTTTCATAACCTTTAAGATACCTTCTTTCTCCTCAGGTGTGCAAACCTTTCCAATAAAAACGTTCTTCACTTGTTCACTTGTTCCTAGATTGATAGGTTCGCAATCATTGCCTTGCGTGCTTTGATTTCTGCTTAATCTGTCAGTGTCAAATAGCCTTTCCAATTCGACCATTCCTTTTGGAATTACATTAGTCTTCAAATTCAAAATTCCTTCTGTATCATATTCAGCCTCTTCAGTATCTTCCTCATCTATGATTTGTGCTTCAAACACTCCTGAGTTTGTGAGAAAGTCCAGAATCTGCTTGTCGTCTTCGAACACTTGGAAATTCTTTATGTTGTCAGGGATCGCCGGGGTTGAAACCAACTCCACCGTGAACTTCTTCAATCCCTCCATTGCCAATGGTTCCAAAGAACTGGCAGCTTGTGCCAAAGAGTTTGCAACGGTGTTTTTAGATCGGTAGACTTGCTTTATGTTGAATGCATCAAAACTCTCTATTAGGTCCCAAACTCTGTTCCGATAGCGGTTCAATCTCTTGTCATGGCAGGCGAACTGCTTCCTTACTTGTCGGACCACAATGTCAGAATCTCCAATAGCATGTACAATCTTAGCTCCTTTCTGAATTGCAAGGAGTAATCCATGGATCAAGGACTCATATTCAGCAACGTTGTTGGTGCATGAAAACTGGAGCCTATAGGAACCCAAATAAGCTTCTCCTGTTGGGCTAACCAATTCAAACCCTGCTCCATTTCCCTTCTTGGACTTTGATCCATCGAACCTTAAAGTCCACGCTTGATTCTCTGTAGGAGTATTGGGAGACTGAACACGTGTCTCTTCTTGATTGCAGACCTCTGAAGTCGTATCACTTCTTGAAACACTATTCTCTTTATTCATCTTTTGATATTCTATTAGAATCTCCTTTTCTTCATTCGTCTCCTGATGTTCTTCCTGTAACGAAGTATGGGGGACAAGCCTAGCAACTTGCTCTAGTGCCACCTTGCACATGGCACAAGTGATCTCTGAATGAAATGCTTCGTGTATTCGGCACCAGTTGGGGAGCAGCAAATTTTTAATTGAAGCATCTTTTCCTAATTCTGTTTCTTGTTTCACACTGTTCAGGACAAAGTCCCTGAAATTCTCAAATGTTCCTCCACCCTCACTATCGCTTGAGTCACTTTCAATCAACACTTCGGTGGAGCTCGTGGTATCTTCTAAACATCTTCCCTCACTTGAACTTTGTAGCATTAATACTTCTTGCTTAACAGGCCTATACGAACCTAAATCAGTTTGTACGAACATGATCTCATTATCTTCTCCATATTCCGTGATCATCAGCTTCAATCTCGGTGTACTCTCAACCTTGATTTGATTTGGGACTCCCTTCCACGGAAGCCACATGTGGGAGAAGTCTGTTGCAATGTATCCATTCAATTTTCTTGCCCAGTCCCGGCTCAGTAACATGCCGTACCCATCCGGTATGTCAACCACTGATATGTCTATACAGCTCTGGATTCGGGGATCAGCTGACAACTGCATATGAATATTATTTAACTCCCCAACCACTGGTACTTCGGTCTTATCAAGTTGGGTCACCTTCTTTGTAGTATGCAACGGGACTATACCCAACCTTTGACACACCTTCAATGGCATGACGTTGCTAGAAGCACCGGAATCAATCAGACAATTGTGTAATAACTTCCCAAAGATTCTAACTGATACCAAGAACGGGGCTGGTTCATCTTTCCCCTGATAGAATACAACTGGTTTCTTCTTTTCCTCGGATACAACGCTCTTTCTTTCATTCTTTTCATCCCATTGTGGAATCTGATTATCACGGGTGACCTTCTGTGTCTGTTCTTGCCTTTGTTCTGCGGGCAAACTGAATCTGACTCTTCTCTTATCCTCGGTCCTTGGCTTTTCAGGCTCACTTGAAGATCCTTGCACCATGCCCACAAAACCTTGCGACTGCTGTGGAGCTTCCCAAGCGTTGAATGGCGCGTAAGACACTTCTTCTACCATATTCGCGCTCTGCACGGGACGTGACTGTGCATTGATTTGAGGACTCCTTGATGAACTAGGTGTTTCCTGAGGTGTACTTTTCGCGACTGGTGTCTCATATAGGCTTCCCAAAATCGTGTCTCTAACTTCAGAGATTTTCATCAGCTCATACAAGGGAAGACTAACCTTTATCTTCTTCACTTCCTCTAGCACGTAAGAACTTAATCTTTTCATGTCATCTCTTGGAGGATGGTCCTTTTGAGGACGTTGCATCACGTGGATTGGCTGTTGCTGGACAGTTTGTTGTCCATTTCTATTCATCACATTCTGCTGTCTATATTCCGGAGAATCCCGAGGCAAATTCGGATTGTTGCTCGCGTTTGGATTCGGCGGGGTTGCGAAGTTATTCGGAGGAATAGAGGACGTCAAAGGCTCTTTCTGGTGATAAGTCCTCTGGTACACCTTAGGTGCTGCTCCTCCGGAAGTCTGGAATGCTTGCACCTCTCTACTCCCTTCTACCAAAACACTGTTATTGAGAGGTGGGAAAATGTAGTTACCCTGGTCATATGGCTCCTCTGAATAAGTACCTTGAACTTCTGAATACGTTTGAGCCTCTGAATAAACTTGAGCTTCCTCATAAACTTGAGTATCTGGCGCCTCCACGGGACCGTTAGCCGAAGCTGGTGGAAATCTATAATTAGCTTCTGGTGGCGCGTAGTTCTGGTATTCGGACACAAGATTGACACTTTCTATGATTAGTGCCTGGTCATATCTTTGCACTGGTACAATCTCATATCCAGTGGTCGGAGGATTTTCAGTACCTTCCGTGCTTTTCACTTCTCCTTTAAAGATATCAGCCGCTACTTGAAACTCATGGCATTGTAATTCTGAGTGTTGACTTGTGTTATGAAGCCGACACCATCCTGACATAGCAGCTTCTGCCAGAAATACTCTGTCCGTGGGACGATTTTCTGGAGGCGGCGGGTTATCCAGCGGTGATGGAACTCCTCCATTGTTAGGTCCAGTATTCCAGGACCTCTTCTGATATCCTTGATTATTGTTTCGATACCCATGGCTGTTGTCGTGTCCATGTCCTTGATGGGCATCCTGATGGTGTTGAGGATTATTGTGATATCCTCGATTGGCACCTGGATGTGCCTGATAATTCTTTATCATTGATTGCATTTGGTTATTTTGATTTCTGAGGTGAGTTACCTCAGATGACAACCTTTTCATTTGTTCTACTAATTCCTTCATTTCATCTTTCTCCTCTTGTGTCCTTGTTGCAGGTACTGTGTTCTGGAGATAGACAGGCTGTGTAGCTGGAGTCTGGGATAGAGGTACCCCAGGATGGAGAATTAATTGATCTGATGGTGGCGTAACATGATATGCCGGTTGCGGAACTGGATTCAATGCTGGAACTTGTTGATTCCAGGCTGGAGCAAGAGTCTGCATCTGATTATTTGTGGTGACCAAGCCAGTATACAAAGAGGGTCCAGTTATGTTTTGGCCCATATTCTGACTTACCTCAACCGCCTTAGCATATGCTTGGTTCATGTCTGCTGGAATGGGATGAGCTTGCCTCACGAACATAGCGGTCAATGGGTCCAAGGCTGCATAGTAATTTTCCCTTGCGTCGGGAACCATGTACGGAGTACGTAGCCTTGTGAGAGCCTTTTGGAATCTATTGTTGAAGGCGTGAATAGGCTCTTTGTCCTGTCTTCTCACCTCCGTGAATTGACGGAAAAGCTCCACTGGGGTGATAGGAATACCAAACTTCCCAATGAAAGCCTCCTTCATCTGCTCCCATGTTCTGATGGACCCAACTGGCAAATGTATAAACCAAAAGTGTGCTTCTTCTCCCAAGGAATACGGGAACAGTCTGCAAGCTACATCTGCGTATGCAATTTGTCTATTTCGCAAATGATCTTCGAACATCTTGATGTGATCCTCTGCAGAACGATTCGGATCATGGACCTGGTACTTGGTGCAGAAATGCTCCGGATTCTTTGGCATGTCATGATAATCGGCAAACTCAAGAGGAGATGGATTGGTGACTAGCCAAGTAGCACCGTTAGGAGCGGGTTGGACTCCAGGTTGAGCCATTGCTTGATTTGGACACCTCCTCTGATATACGATTACTGGGGTTGTGGTAACCTGAACTGGTGGTTGTTGCTGAACAAACACTGGTGTGGTAACTTGAACGGCTTTAGGTTGAGCAAACCTTGAAACACTTGGTGGAGTTCGGAATAAACTTGTAATCTCTTCTCCGCTTTCTTCACTAGACTGAGCTTCTTCGTTTGACAACACTTCTTCGCTTGGACGGCTCTCTTTCTTCTTCCTTGTTCTAGTAGGCAATTCTAACTCCACAAAGTCTTTGGATGAGCTTGGCGTGGACCTCAGAATTCTTTTCAACTTATCAGGTGAGAATGAGCTAATGCGATCCAGGATGTAGTTGATCACTGTCGGCGAGGAAGAGGAGCGAGTGGTAGTCTCTGATCGAGCAAATTCCTCTCAATTGCAACTTGGATTTCAATGGCCTTTTCTTCTTCTTCCTCCAACACGAAGCAAGTTCTCATGTACTGGGCGTAACTTTCCTTTGTTTTCCAAGCAAGATTGTTCAACCCTGAAAGAATGTCCTCCTGGTCGTCGTTGAATCCCAAGTTAGGCTGCAACACTGGGAATATTTCTCTATGCGGTAGCACCATCTTTACACATGATAATTTCTTTCTCCAATAAATTTCTTTCGAACGAAATCCCTTCTTATTTGAAAATGACTGCTTCACTACGAAGAATCCTCGAAGGCCCTCCTTCTAGCGCCAGTTCTGTTGACGTGGTTTTTGAGACCGCACCAACACAGAACAAAGTCGCCCAACGGACGCTCTATTCTCTCTTGATCAAAGTATTCCGCACGCTAAGATTGCCAGAAAGTTCGTGCGTTCAACTCTAAGGTTCCTTTAGTGCGAATAGGCTCAGTTTGGCTTGATGTGATATTGCTGGTATGTCAAGGGGACTTACGTAGTTGTTCAGACTTCTCGCAATTAGCAGTTGATATGTAATTTGAAGGGGATTCTTACGTGCATGATTTGGCAGTGTGTATCCTTTTCTAAAACTAACAAGAAGTATGCGGAAAGTAAAAGGGAAAAGGCCTAAGAAATTTGGTACTCTATTCTAAATGCAAGGTATGTGGGGCTTCGTCTCAATAGACTTCAACCAGATTTCACCTAGCCTCCGTCGGACAGCCTCAGCAAAATCGGTGCAATCTTCAAAGGGGATAGCAAAAGATATTCAAGTTATAGTTTAACATACGTACACCATCAGAACAACGCATATAAGTATGTAAGCCATAACCGAAGTTAAACACAAGATGATGTCCAGTTGACCACGCAAGGCAGACTTATCATCAACAAGCCGCTAGTGGTATGGAATAAAATGAAGCTATCTCAATGAAACACCACACACCAAAGTAAGCTACTTGCATGAATTTAATCTACTTGGATACGAAAGGAAGAAGAAACCTTGCTAGCATTTCATGACAAGACTAATTTCACCATCAATGAAAAGATCTATTATCATAAAATGTATTACACAACAATCTCCTCAAAAGTTTTCAAAAGGGAAAACTTTCTCTCTTCTCCAAATTATGCAAAAATGCTCTACACTACTACACTATCTAGCTCTAAGGCTAATGCTCTCTCAATGTCTACTCTGGTTCTGAATCCTAATGTTAATGAATTACAAATGAGGGGGACTCCCCCCTTTATAGCTAGCCAAGTCCCAAAGGACGGGCTAGCTGGTTAATCATTAGTCGTAATCGCCACCCTCAAATTCTAACCCAAAAACTGCCAATAGGGAGTGGTACATTAAATGAATCAAAGATTCCCACTCACTCCCCAAATAGCAAGCAAATGCACAATGCTCCATACCTGGCTTCTAGAGATCCGCCCGTGTGTGTTCCCATTGTAGCCTTCACCAACTCAACACCTACCTACCAACCTCCTCAACTCAAATAGATGGAACACAATCTAACTGAAACTCTAACACTGTAACTGAGTGCTCGTGCCTCGTACAAGATTTTCTCCAAGCAGCCAATGAGTCCTGCGTGTTCTGGATCAAAGTGGAGAATGTAGCAGTATTTTCAAAGTCATCTTGTACGAAGGTCTTAACATCCGCGAAGAAGGGAACCAGCAAACCCCTCAAATTATCAAAATCTTCCTCAGATCTGTACCGGGCCTAGCAAATATGGCCTCGGGCGTTCAACTCCATCTATAATATTGGCCATAGCCTTGTGAATCCTCGGTTGAATCCAATTGCCGTGATCAAAGAAGGCTTGATTTACTCGCGGATAGCCAAGAATACCGAGAGAAATCATATTCCAGCCATTCACCAATGACACTCTCCATCAATCAAGAATCGCAGAATGGCACATGCCCTTACCGCCTCAAGATTGATCACCTTACTGGATAGATAGAGGCATCAGCCTCTGGGCATGATCCAATCGCTGGCCCAACCTAAGCTACAAAATAGTAGAGGCCTCACTGAAGGCAAAGGCAAGGTCCTTTATGAACTTCTCTCGGCTCTCAAGATTTAACTCCCCTGCGGACGATTTGTTCCTTGTGCCATCCTCCCCAATTCTACCAAGCCGCTGATCGACTCTCTAGGAATATCTGCTGGAGGCTCTATCACTGGTACATCCTGCCCTCGAGAACGAGACAACTGCTGAACATATCCAACTAACGCCTTGTGTTCTCGTTTCAACTTCTTGTATTTCCCTTCTTTCTTGAACAATCTATCCTTAAGGGCAAGGAAGGAGTTATCACACTCCTCAACAATCTGAGCACCAGTAGGGCGTCCCAAATCAAGAGTGGTGACCACATAGTTTTCAGGAGCTGCTTCATTCCGGTCACACTCGACTCGTGGGACAGCAACGTGAAGAGTACGAGAGCCATCCTCATCCGTGGAGATCTTCGAAAATTTTCTTGCCTTCTTC
>VDFB02392915.1:91174-176817 GCA_007258455.2 Sequoia sempervirens | reverse complement strand
GACAAATAATCAAACTATATATTTTAAGACAACAAAAAATAATTACTTGGCTGCATGGAATGGAATGGTGCAATAGAACCAAAAGTGTCCAATTGCACTTTTAGGTGCATCATGTTATCTTTGTTCCAACCTATGCTCTCAAGTGATGGTTGGGAACCTAGAGTGGTGCATGGCCCAATGCTAACACTGCCAGTGCCATTACCACTACCACTACCCGTACTTGAAGATGGACGAAATGGAGGAATGGAAGAAAGAGACTCTTTAGTTCCACCAATGGATGCCATCTCCTCTCTTTGCCTTTTTTTTATTTCTTTTTTCCTGCTCAAAGGTTTCTAAATGAACTTGCACTTCATGCATAACATCAGCAAGCACATCTAGGTATGGCTTAGCATCTTGGCATGGTATATGTGCAAGATGGTATTTTAATATGTTAATCCCCCCCCCTCCCCAAGCATTTTTGTTTGCAATGAAAACAAGCTATCTCCTCTTTCTTTTGTTTAGTGATAACATGTTTCCAACAAGAGTCCCTTTGAAGTGGGATTCCGAACATTGTGATAAAGACTATTAATAAATCTAAAGAATGCTGCAATAACATATAAATAGAAAAAAAAAAAAAACATTTATGGTTTATAATTAAACTAATTTTAAAAAATCTAAGATTTGTGACTATAAAACTATTTTTTTTTCACAAAAAACACCTATGGTTTGTTCAACAAAATAATTAAACACACCTAGGGTTTGTTTTTTGGTCCACTAAAACAAAATAGATAAAAGAAAAAGAAATGAATTTTTTATAAAAAAAAAAACCTTCAAAATACAAACTTATCTCTTAAATCTTTCTTTAAATCTTTGGTGAGTTCTTTCCAATCTTTTGTAAACTCCTTTAGATGCACCAAAAGTAGCTACAAACCTTCCTAAATGTGATTCAACCATCGATTTTTGCTCAATCTCCTTGATGGTTTCTTTTCAATGCAATCCAATTTTGGCTCAAAACTCTCTTTTTTCTTTTTTCTTTGGCTTAAAAATGAGATAAAGTTGCTTTTAGGGTGTAGGAGACAAATATAAGGCAAAAAAATTAAGTGAATTGCTTTTTTTTTTTTGATCTTTTTCCTTCACCCAGTCACGACCGAGTCCATTGGGACTTGCCTAGACTCGGTTAGTCTGGCAAGTCTAGGAGATTCAATGAGTCTAGCAAGTACCTGGCTGCCAAGTCTCCCCGACTTGTTTGGGGTTGCCCACCTTGGGACTTGCCAAATCTAGGTGATTCATGGTGAGTTTTGGAATATTGGTTAACACATTTGAAAAGCTACTGGCTGGGATTCACTTTTATAATACTTTTTGGTAGACATGATGCTCTTTTTGAAGGTGATAGTCTTTTTTAGAAGCTCATCATAATAAACACCTTATCATAGTTGTGGGATTTTCATGATGTGTCTGATTATGGAAATATGTTGATGTTTCTGCTTTTTGTGCTGGGCTTATACAGTTCAGGTTTTGGGGAAATGTTCGGTGACTTTCATTGTTTGTAATCTTTATTCTTTTTATCAAGTAGGAATAAGCTAGGTGTAAAAAAAAAACAATTCAAAAAACCATCATAGTATTGCAGCCCCAAGATTTACACTATGAGAATGAGAACAAGCAACTTTTTGATTGATTCTGGTTTTATATAAGGGCAACATGTTTTAGCTGGCACCAGTGTTGATTGGATTTGTGGAGTTGATTGTAGTGGCTTGTTAAGGCTAATATCTTTGGATATTCAGTGACTAGCTAAATAAAATACATGAAATCTACAAAATATATAGTGACCAGCAACAGTGTTTAATGTACAGTGTTTTTTAATCTAACCCTAACTCTATATATATTATGCAAATTGATTAAATTTTTGAGTCTTGTAAGTTAAAATCCCATTATGCACATGGTATTACTATTTCATGTCTTTGACAATCCCTGCTTTTGTTACTGTTACTTGTAACTATTTCAGTTATTGTGTGTTTCTTAACAGCCATTAGACATCAATTAGACTTTGTAATTAACTAGTCACCAAGTTTTTCTCATCCTGACTATGGATCACAGAGTGTGATCCAAAATGTTGATGCTCAAAATTACTTTACAGTTACATCCAAAAGCACTCTCAATCATTACATTTGAGGTTTTTCCCTTCATGTTTTGAATATCCTTCTGTTCTATGCAGTTTCTGTAATTTGTCTAAATTATGCAGACATCAGAAATATCTCACCAAAACTGATACCTGCCATTCAGGTCAGCTGGTATGATCTGCTGTGGTGACACAGTCTTTTTGACTGGCCTGACCTGTTATGCAACTTCTGAAGGCAGGTGAAAACACTTGACTTATTACCTTCCTTTTTTTCTATCTGTTTTATTCAGGTTTGTGGATGCATATGCGGCATGCATGTTATAGAACATGGATATCAGGTTGTTTGGGTGATAAGTTGCAGTATCAAATTGTTACGTATAACATTTTGGTTTCTGCTTCATATTCCTTAATACCAGTTCTATGAATTTAATTGTGCACAGTGCTTGTTTTGTCTTTTTCTTGGAAACTGTATTTTTGTTGATCCTGCAAAGCTGGGATATTTATTCATTTTGTTGCTGCATCTAAACTACTTGTGCTTTGCAGGATGGAGTGTTTGTGGCATGAAAGCAGTGGTGACACATCAATAACTAACATAAGTCAGCTTCCAGCATTACTAAATTCATCCTGTCTTCATCACATTTCCTCTATTTCCTCTCTTTCCTCTCAGATAAATAGTACACAAGTAAGTCTTCTATAGTGTTTGCAGTGATTTGTTTACTTTTCAATTTCATCTAAAATTTTGCATGATCATAAACCTAAGAATCGATAATCTGCCTCGTCTTGTAAATATGCATCATTAAAGTGTAGCAGTAATGATATGAACTAAGGAAACATTTGCTAAACAAGGTGGATCTTTGGTTGAATGAACGTGTTGACTGAAAATAGTTTAGAAAGCAAAGGAAACAATCATTGATGACACCATAGCAATTGTCATAATGCAATTCACATATTAATTAAGTGTTTGAACTTTGTCTCTAAGATTCTGACTGAGATTGGCATTTGACTTTTAAGAACCATAATTCTTTTAAATGTGTTTAATTGTTGGATTGCTTACAAATTAGTCTTACACTACAACTTAAGTGGAGAAAAATGAAATCATAGGGAGATGGTGGTTTAAGTGAGAATAGTTGACAATCTTTTATGACACACAGGTTTGCAGGGTTCTTATCGAAAGAGTTGAACTTCACCAGTTGAACATAGAATTATCGCATTCATGCTGTGGCCATTCTGTGAATGAAGAACCTAATGGTTTGCCAATCTGTAGTTTCTGTCTCTGTGTCTGTGACAGGGAAGTAACTCCAAGTTTCAGTTTCACTGTTAAACTTAAAGATGATAGCATGGATGTCTCTGCATATTGTTCGGGCCAAAGTGCAGCAGAATTGTTGCAAGTGTTTCCAAATGAATTTTGTACATGGCCTGAGGTATGCATCTTTTCTCAGCAAAGGCTGGTAGTGTGGTTAATGAGATGTATTTGTGGGCATTCTTTGCCTCACTTTCTATTTTGTGTAACATTCACAGCCATAATAAGAAAATTTTGCACCAAAAATTAACAAATTTCTGAGCATTTTATGTGCAACTTTCAGTTGTAGTTTGGCAGCTTGAACCTCAATCAATTCTAGATTTTTCAAGGCCAATTGTTTGATCATGTTGAGAATTGCTCAAGCCATTTCTTCCACATATCAACATATACTCATTCTTGATTACTATAGTTCTAGAGTGTTGTACTGTCACAGCTCCTTGTATTTTAGGAAGGATAGCAATAGTTCTGGGGAGGAAACTGTCATTGTAGAGGGAAAGTTTATGACAGCCATTCTGGCAAGAAAAACATCTTTTTTGTTGCAATCACTATCACAAAGCAAGTTGCCAATAACTTGCAACATTCTGGTTCAAATTTTGCAATTCAATTTTTTTTTTTACCATACAAATACTTTCTGAAGTAATATTTTGGAATAACTACAATATACCCCTGAATTTCAGTTATTGAACTCTTCTTTCGTTTTTGTTCTCATCTAGAAAATATGCATGCTGATGTCCAACATTGTACACATCTCAGAGGGCTTTTCTAGTTCTAAAATGTAGTTGGTTGTCAGTAAAGACTTTAATGTAATGATGAAAATCTCTGTTTATAAATTCAAGCAAATGGGGGACATGGAATCTTAGGGCTTTTACTAAAATTACGGTTTAATATATATTTTAATTCCATGATTGAGTAATCACCCACATGCTCTCCATATTTCTAGTTAAAAATATTTAACTGCAAATCATATTTTTAAAGATTGCCAATTATTTCCTTAAAACTCTTATCCATTTTGAAGATTTTAAAGCTGCATACCACTTATGTTATCTATACATGGACTGAATTAAATGGATGTTCTTTTGAGATTCCATGCATTCAAAGAACTATACACTAAAAACTTTACTGATAAAGTCTGCAGTCTTTCTATCGGATTCAACTATGAAGAATCAATGAATTCTCGCTCTACTATCATGCAAACAGTGTTGATATTCAACCTTTTTTTAATTGTTCTATGTTTACATGTAATTTTTTTCAGGATGAGCAAGCTATGTACCTGTATACCATTGAAAATGACGAGTTCATTGTTGCAATCTGCAAAAATATGTGTAACAACAATAATCATCAAGAGGCCCATAACATACATCCAGACTCAACTATGATTACTTGGAGAATTACACGTGCTTTGAAATGTGAATGACATATCTCCTCACGATTCCTGTAGACTTGAAGTTTCTCCATGCTAGAAGATTTTTATGGTAACAGTGAGCATGATTTACATGGTGAGAAGATCAAATGCAGCATAAATGCATCAAAATGAGTGTAATCTTGTACAGTTTTTTTTTTGAGAATGATAACAGTTGGATAGAGAGCAATCAAGTTTTTACTGTTTTCCATGTTTGTTCCAGCAAGGTATAGATAAGATGGCTACCTACTTGGGATGCCATTATTGCATCTTGACATAAGATGTATATGAGATGTGTAACAGCTAAGTGGGAGAATTCAATCCTATCAACTTTCTCAATTTTTTACTGAGAGGAAAGTGAAATATTTGTTGCCAAATATGTTTTTGTATTTAAAAGAAGAATACGGTGATATAACTATCATCAGCCTTGATTTTTACTAGATAAATATATCTATCCTATTTGGCTGATGAGTTTGAGTAAGCCTATGACCAGGTTCTGTAAATTTTCACTGTTCTAACATATCACATCTCCATTGTAAAACCCACTGGTTCTACTGGTTATGTAGTTGAATATTCTTGGTCATTTGAGGACATTAATATAATTTATTCTTTCCTTGTAACTGTCTTCCTTCAAAGAAAAAAGTTATACCAATTAATGATCTCCATCATGATAACATCCTTGGATTTTGATTGCCAAATATCAATCATGCAACTAAATATTCAGCTAGCAAAGTTGTATGTTACAAAATGTATGCATAAAATGTTAGGCTGGAAAACTGTGATGTGAAGCGCAATGGCATGCTTCTCTATTTATTCAATCAAACAATATGTCATTGTCTTATCGTGCTCCTTGGTTTTTCAAGAGTATACTCATGGACTTAAAATAGTTATTTATTATGTGGCATATGAAAGCAGGTGTGAACATGTGTCCTCCACTCTAGATTTTGTTTAGGTTTTTTTGCTTTGTTTTTTAAGTTTGAATTGCCAAACTATTAGAGGAATCGAATTCATTTTAAAAGGCAACATATTTTTGTGTTCTTTTTGTTGTTTTTTTTATGATCAGACTTAATGCACAGAAAATTAATTCAAAATCAGACACAATAACACAGCAGATACCCTGGGAAAACCCTCCTCTTGAGGGAGAAAAACCCAGCAACAATTATATCTCTTATATATACGAGTAATGGCAATAATTTACATTACAAAGAGGCCACACACAAGGCCAAAGATCAGCATCAGCAATGGCTATAACACAAACTAGTAGTTTGATCTTCAATTCGCACTTGAATAAACTCACAATCTGCTCCTATGTGAATTCGCACTATTCTTCTTGAAGAGCTCGCACTTAATGGAGAAGGAGATTGAACTTTCTTGATTGCAAATGAGGGGAAATGACCTCATATAAATACATTGCTAGATATGTCGCACCCTTTCAATAAACTAGGCCGGCCACCAAGAAATAAATACAATTAATAATAATGAATTACAATGAAGGTCGGCCAAGGAAGAATGATGCAAGGAAGTCGTCCAAAAATAATGTTGTCATTTACACAAATAATTTATATCTTCAATTGGGGCTGGAAGAATTGAACTCAAAGCTACTAACATCAACACTCTCTCTCAGCTAGGGAGAAATACTTCCAGCTGCATAAGACATATGTAGAAACCCTAGTTTCCCCTTTTTCGGACTCTGACTTGTTTTTCTGAAGTTTTTGAAGTTTTTGGTAATTTTTGATGTTTTTGAGGTTTTTTGACAAGAAATGAAAATTGCGATTTTGCTTGGAAATATGAAATAAATTCAAATAAAATATCTAACGGCCACAATACATAGAAATTGCAAGCTATAATGATGGCGCTTCCTTTATTGTTCAACTTGAATCAATACAATCAGGTTCTGAGAACATGCAACAATAAAATAACAAATTTTTATAGAAAACCTGGAATATGCAGCTTGCTGGTAATTGACTGGAAATGGTACGGCTGCATCAAATAATGACTTCTCCTCCGGTCTGGTGATATCTACTGCCTCCTGAAACCCCAGCGCCTCAAATGATGCAAACTGGAACCCACAAACAAAGGCGTTTCTTTTGATCTGATGAGTACGGCCCAAGGACAGAGGTACGGCCCTGACAGCAGGTACGGCCTGTCAGAAACATCAATAAATGTTGTACGGCTTCCTCCAAAATCAATGTCTGAAGCTCTATAAATGGTGCGCCAAGATGTATGATGGTTTCTGAATGATGAATATATGCTGAAGCTCTGTAAATAATAAATGCTTTGAAGATCAATGATTTCCTCTGTGTGAGAAAACCTCTGCTGGCAATAGATCAAGTGATATTTCACACTCTCTGAATTGCTTTCCGCTGGAGATGGCTCGTTCCCCAAGGAAGTCGAGTTCAAACCCTAAAGTCTGTGCTCAGATCAATTTGATCAGTTCTCAAAATCCAATAATCACATAATGGCTCAAAACCCAAGGCAAATCCACTAATAAGCTGAAAAGTGCGATTTCCTTAAGAATAGGGTTTTAATGAAATATTCACATTTTAATCTTTTAATATTTCAATAGTCTCCGTGAAATATTTCATAATAATCGTTAATTGCCAACTGGCCCCTTTTGATGATGGGCGCACCCCTCAAGGCAAATCACTTAAGTTATAATATAACATTATAACTTTATATTATAAATCATTAAATAATTAATATTTAATCAATACAATTAAATATTAATATCTTCCTTGTTACTCGATTCGTATCGATCGGTGAACTCTGAAGTGATTCAGGATGCATAAAACCATCTGCTAAAATGCGAGTCCCTGCACTGAGGCTAAAAATAGCAGTAAAGCCTCGTCGAGCCCAAGCGAAGCCTGCGATCAAACTCTGCCAACTGAAGCTGAGCCAAGCTCTGAAGTGACCCTCTATCCAGTCTATCGGCCTACGAGGGTCGTGTGATAGGCCAATCCTGTACTCCGAGAGATGTCACTGAGAAGGGGACATGACAACATATCACCTCATCGTGATGTCTACGACAATGGCTACAACCAAATGTGGAAAGGAAGGATATCACCTCATCGTGATATTAGATATCACCTCAACATGATATCAACCATAATGGCTACAACCATGTATGGTATGTACAAGTGTTCATCACTTGCGTGATGTTGTCACCTCAACATGACTTTCACCATGGCTCTCCTAGAGGGTGAAAACACAAGTACAAGAAAATCATCGCGAACTCTCTCACGTGATGTTGTCATGGAGTCACACACATGACATCCACCATGGCTCTCCCAGAGGGTGGAATCAAGGGATTTCGCCTCGAACTTCTCTTACAAAAAAGAACTCATTAATCAAGGGATTTCACCTTGAACTTCTCTCACAGAGAACTCATTAATCAAGGGATTTCACCTTGAACTTCTCTCACAGAGAAGAACTCATTAATGAGGATCACTGATACCGAGACTCCTCAGTTAAGGCTGTATTCTCCACCATACCAAGCTTATCTCGAAAGTACGCAAACTTTATCTTGGAGAGAGGCTTGGTGAGAATGTCTACTCATCAATTCTGATATACCTCAACTGTATTGCCTTCCTCAATACCATATCTATGATATAATGGTATTTGATCTCAACATGCTTGGTTTTGTCACGAAACACAGGATTGACAGAAGGCTTCACACAGCTCTAGTTATCACAATGAATGATAGTAGGCTCCATTGATTGTCCAAACAATCTTGTAAGGAGCTTACAAAGCCACACTGCTTCCCAAGCTACCATACAAGCGACAATATACTTCACTTATGTTGTACTCAATGCTATAGATGACTATTTCCTGTTGCACTAGGAAATCATAGCAGACCCCAAACTGAAGCAACATCCAGAGGTGCTCTTCTGATCAGTAACACACCCTGCCCAATCAGAATCAATATAGCCATGCAACTCCAGATCCACACCTGCAAAATATCTCAACCCATATACAACTGTGCCACACAAGTATCTCAGGATATTCTTCACTGCAACTAGAAGTATTTGTCTTGGTTCACACATGAACTTGACAAAATGCACTTACTGCAATTTGGTCTAGTATAGATACATCAACAATCCAATCAATTGACTGCACATAGTAGGATCCACTAGATCTGAACTAGCTGCAGCCTCCTTAAGCTTCTGAAAATTGGTTTCCATAAATCAACATAAAGAACCAAGATCAACTAGATTACCATCTTCTTCAGGTTCAGTAGGCTCCCTCCGAATCTTCAAGCACATGCATACTTTCTAATCTCTTCGTCCAAGATTGTCTGCAACACTTGCCTCAGTGCACACCTCTGGTATAGTAGAGAGTTCAGGGTAGACCTCCTCGACCTCATAGTAGATTACTCTATTCTGAATAGATTTGTGGAGCTACCAATATCAAATCCAGATGACTGTCTTGTGCAATTTTGATCTCAGCAGTTGAAGAGGTCTTTCAAGGATTTAACACTTGGCCTTGCAACATTGCAACCTTCACTTCTTAGTGAGTCACATAACTCCCTCTTGATCTCTACTTCAGAGATTGCAAAGAAGACTTCTGGAAGTGAACTCCTTCTAGCCACCAACTCAGTCTCATGGCTGCAAGTTGTGACTTCACGCTTGATCATTTCTTTGGTCAGCATGACTTCCTCACAAGATGCCTCAATCTTTTCATCACTAAGCAATCTCTCATTGCCTTCTTGCTCCTAGAATTGTACTGAAAGCATTTTAGAGAGATATTACTAACAGTTTATAATTATCCAAAGAAATATCAAGGCTAGAATCATACGAGGTTTACTATCTCAGGTTATAGCATAAATACATAATAATTTATGAGCAATATTAAAACATAAATGAATCAACCTATAAGAGAAATATATCAAAAGATCAGAATGAAGGGATAAAGAAACTTATCTTTATTTAATTTTGATATAACTCTTTCTTCCATCTTTTACTCCTCTCGAGAGTGCCAAACTCAGCACAACAAAAAACAATCTGCACAACTACAAATTTCTTGAATGCAATATGCAGTTAGCATGTAGAACCAACTCTCTCCAAGAGTTCAAGGCTCTATCACAGTTCATGCATTAGAGAATGATACCATCGAAATTACAATTCTCTTTTTTTTTCATAGTCACACTCAGAAATCTTCACAACCAACATGCAATAAATGAAATCTTCAAAATATCTTATGCTAGTGAACACAATTCAAGAGAAACCACTATCTCTCTTTACTAATTACAAGATCCAACTAAATGATATAACTCAACAAACAAAGAATACTTCTCTTTAAATGTTCTGATGGATGCAATTACTGGACGCAGTAAGATACACTACTCTTGCACACAAATCAACACATAACCTTCACGACTTGAACACAGGCCCATGGCTTAGAATAGAAATTCCCTAGAATCCTTCTAAGGAGAGATCTCATCCACATCTGCAAATGAAGCATGTTGATTAGGCCTGGTGGGGCAATCCTTTGCATAGTGACCAAACATGTCACAACGAAAACATTGGACTTTGGAGAGGTCACACTTCTTTTTGAATGGGGGAGCACCATCAGCTTCTTTATCTCTATTCCTCTTGAAATATCCTTTCTTTTCACCTTTCTCTTTCTTCTTCGAGGATTGAGCGGAAAGAACATGAATGTCTTCATTTGTAGAGCTTCGATCAATACCTCTCGCAGCCAACCTAGACTCTTCTTGAATACAATCAAACTTGGGAAGTTTTGATCTTGCACTGATTCCTTGAATGTAAGACTCCCAAGATGAAGGAAGACCATTAAAGGCAAGCATGGTCAAATCCTTGACATCAACAAAATGACCAATAGAAGAGAGCTGATCTCTCAATTCGAAAATCTTCATGAAGTAAGCGATGACAGATTCTCCTTCCGCCATCTTCACATGATGAAGTTTTTGCTTCAATGCAAGTTCACGGCTTGTGTTGTTGATCTCATACATCTCCAAAGACTTAAACATCTCCCTTGCCGTCTTCATCTTAAAGATGATGGGAACAATATGATCCTTCATGGAATCAACTAGCATCTTCTTTGCCTTAGTATCTTTCTTCTTCCATTGAATCTTCTCTTCCTCATCAGCAGGCTTGGGAACTTTGCTCTCCACGAACTCAGCCAATTCACTTTCTTCCAAGGAGAGCATAATTTTGAATCTCCAAGATGTGAAATTTGATGCTCCCTCAAGTCTATCCTCAAGCTTAAGACCGATCACCATCTTGACGAAGAGATAGAAGTAAACAACGATGAGAAAGAGAGTAAAGAGTATCATTGTAATAACAATCTGATCAAGATCTTCTTCAAACCCGCTTTGATACCATGTTTTTTTTATGATAAGATTTAATGCACAAAAAATTAATTCAAAATCAGACACAATAACACAGCAAATACCCTGGGAAAACCCTTCTCTTGAGGGAGAAAAACCTAGCAACAATTATATCTCTTATATATATGAGTAATGGCAACAAGTTACATTACAAAGAGGCCACACACAAGACCAAAGATCAGCATTAGCAATGGCTGTAACACAAACTAGTAGTCTGATCTTCAATTCGCACTTGAATAAACTCACAATATGCTCCTATGTGAATTCACACTATTCTTCTTGAAGAGCTCGCACTTAATGGAGAAGGAGATCGAACTTTCTTGATTGCAAATGAGGGGAAATGATCTCATATAAATACATTGCTAGATAGGTCACACCCTTTCAATAAACTAGGTCAGCCACCAAGAAATAAATACAATTAATAATAATGAATTACAATGAAGGTCGGCCAAGGAAGAATGATGCAAGGAAGTCGTCCAAAAATAATGTTGCCATTTACACATAAATAATTTATATCTTCAATTGGGGCTGGAAGAATTGAACCTGAAGCTGCTAACATCAACACGTTCCATAAAACAATAATTGGCATACTTGCTTAACTTCTTAATTATGATAAGAGATGATATTTCCACAATAACTCATATTAGTGAATCTAAGATCTTTTAGATTAAACTTTGTATGTGTTTTTTATGATTGACATTTAGATCAAACTTCATGATCGATCATTAAGATTAAGAGAAAAAAAGAAGAGGTGGATTATTTTATTTTTAAATTAGAGGTTACAAAAGGGGGGTTTTGAAAGGTCCCCAAACCTTACTATCACAAAACAAATACAGACAGTAGAAAGTTAGAACAAATAACAACATAAAGAGACTGGCTTTAAATCAACTCTAGCCCACACACACAAAAGAGAAAACAACAAAATAACAGTCAATAGCTAAGCAACATCAAATAAACAAAAAAAACCAAACTAAGGACAACTTAAGATGCTCATAGCTTTATAGCCTCACTCTTCAGTCATAAGTTGATGTATTCCTCTGTGAGTTTCAAGTTTGTTTCATATTCTTCCATCGTCTTTCCTTCCTTGAATGTCTCTGATCTTTTGTTGTCTCTGGTTTCAATGTAATTATCCTTTTTTTGCTTTGAACCCATCTTTCAACATATTTATACTTGTAGTACATTACTTTGTGGTCATTTTGCTCATGTGGAGAACTTTCTCCAAATTTTCCTTGAAAGTATTTGTTCTCTACTTCCATTTTGTTTATCCTCTCCTCAAGAGCCATCACCTTGTCCTTGAGTGCACATTCCTTAGTCAAATGAAGTTTGTTTCCCAAGATGTTTTTGTATTGCTGCAAACTACCCACATTTTCACTTAGTTCACCATTAGCCTTCAAGATCCATTTCATGATGCCCTTGTGGAGATCGATATTGTTTTTCAAAGATTTTATTTTGTTTTGTAAGTTTCCAAGGTAAAAAATCAATTGCCCTTCTTTATTATTCTAATGCTCCCATTCCGCCTTCTACTTCTCACCTTCTTTGCCTCCTACCTCCTTGACCTCTTTTCCCTTGTCTTTCCTTTCTTGGCAATTGTAGCTTGAAGCTTCACACGATGAGGAAAATCATTCAAAGTAAAAGGAGTCAGTTTGATATTCTTTGACATCAACGATTGGGCCCTTGTTCTTTGTCTTCTTGTTTTGTGACTACCTTATTACCTTTTGCATAGAAAAGGGGCCAACTTCAAGGGTTTTGACATTGTCAGGTTTAGGGTTTTTAGTATTACTTTTTTACCCTTGCCAAGTGGTTGAGAATCTATTGCTTCCATAATAGGATTTTCATTGTTTTGTATCATTCTAAGGTTAGCATTGGGGCCTTCATTTGTGTTTCTTGCATAATTGAATAGAAGGAAGACAAGCTTAGTGTATGGGGATTATAGTGTTCTTCTCTTGGATATTTAAGACTGAGTTTTTTGGGGACATAAGAAGATGGAAGGGAATATTTGTAAACCTCTTATGCAAAAATTGTTCAAAAAAGAAAAATGGTAAGATAGGGCACATTTGTATTGGCCGTACAACATTACATACCTCATTATTTGGCGGAAGACATCATTCTATGCCCTTTTGTGTTGATGCACATGACTAGGGCAACACTTTCTCAAAGACTTGGGATGATATGCCTCTTTTATTCACTATTCTTTTTTGACACGTGTTAGCAAAATCCACCAAGATGTGAGGGTCATAACCCATGATGCATTTAATGAAATTAGTAAACCATTCCATTTTTAGGATGCTACAAACTTCAATTTGTTTCTTAGTTGTCTTTGCAACCATATGCTCCACCTTGCACCTACTTTGCACATAATCTCAAAGCTAGCTTTCACAACCACAACAATGTCATTCTTTCTGTGATGATCCTTCCTAGTTTTGACCTCAAAAAGGCTGATTAGAAGCTCAATGAATTTAGTCAAACACTTATGATGTAAACTCTTAGCTAGTTGGTCTGTGGTTTCAATCTGATTATATGCTTGAAAAGTAATGATCAAATGCTTCCAATGTTTATGAGACAACACTACAATGTTTAAACTATAATCTAAATGCATATATGACTTCTTTTCAATCTACTCCAATGCACATATATGATTTCTACATCTAAAGAATGCACCTACAGCCAAGATACATTTTTACAAACACTTGGCATACAACTGATTATGCTATCAAGAACAATGTTAATCATAGGCATTACATCAAACGTTTGTTATGCAACATATCCCTTCCTTCATTGATGTAATATCTCCTTACAATGCTGATACAAATTTGATATGAAAGATTACATGTAATACCAATGTTGTTCTTCCCTTAGGCCAAACTAAGCAATTCCAAAACATGATTATGCACTTGTTGTCTTGAAACAGCTACTACATTGAATGCAATTACATGACTACAATATAATTTGCTGTGTAAGACACAAATCAAACACTAAGGAATGCATGAGAGAACCTAATCACGAATAGATATATGCCTGAAACAAATGCAACAGTCTTGATGTTGTTGAAGACTTCCCAATATTTGATGAATTTGTGCCCTCTATGAATGCCGCCCTTGCATCTGATATACTCCCTTAAAATATGATGAATTTCAATGTGAATCAGCTTGCAATCCACTCCAACAACATCGTCTCAACCCCAAAGTCTTGGCAAATATTTTATTTGAATTTATATCTGCTCCCTTGAAGAAATCGCATGAGAGAGTTGCGCCCAGCTACAAGGCAAATGGCAATTTTATCTCCAATAGATAATATGGAAAAAGCTACCATAAATCGTCCCTTCAAATCTAACTCCTCAAGGTCAAACGCGGGTACTGTAGCACGGGTACTGTAGTGCAGGTACTGTTCACGTCACTATAGCAGCAATGCATTACTTCTTATGTTTTCTTCAATCTTTAAGCACAAAAAGGTTCACGTGCACTGTAGCGGGTACTGTAGCAAATCACTATAGCGAACACTGTTCACGCACACTGTAGCGCGGGTACTGTAGCAACACATTAAATAGCTTGAAACCTGATTGATAATAGCTACCAATGAATAACTTAGGTCTGCAATAGATATACCTTTAAACTGCCTCAAACTCTATGTTGATTTTTCACCTGTAAGCTCCAAATGGACTCCTGAATGAAGCCCTCTCAAGCAATAATATCAGCTGGTATTGCACAGCCTCAAAATTGCACTAACACTGAAGAGTTTTCGTTCTTCAATGCGGAAATGGCAGAAAACCCTAATTGGTTTCCTCTCCAAGCACGAACTCCAAAGACACAATTTAATATTATCAAAACATAATGAATTCGAATGCCTTTGATGCCCTTTTATAATTCCTCAAGAAGGTCAACCTCTTAAGCTGCTTTTAATCCTCTTTTGAAATCCACTTTAGGTTTTTAATAAAACTTTATAATATCTCTCTAACCTTGGGTGTCCAAAATAATAATAAAAAATGTACTTTAAGTGATTTTAATTGAGGGCCATGGCCTCATGGGAAATAAAGTACACTTTTAATTTTATAATTTAACTTTATAACATTTAATTATCATTAAAGTACCTTTAATGATAATTAATCATTAATCATTTAATATTTTGCTCATCTAACCAAAGGAGGTCAACACTGCATCTAAGATCTGTTCAGGTGCCTTACTAAATTTAGTAACCCTGACTCCCCTAAAATAGTGACTTACTATAAATAGTAAGTATGAAGAACTGAGTCAAACGAAGGCCAAACTGAACCCATATTAAGCTTTGAAGGAGAAAAACACCCTGATTACTGCCACGAAGGATCCTCTAACTATCAGTGTTAGCCTACAAGGGTCAATTGATAGGCTAATCCTTACGAACTCTGATGCTTGGAAAATGGGGACATTACACTTTCCTATATTCATTGTGAACCAAGTTATAATCACCTTAGTGCTAATAGCTCATTAGAGTAGGCGGTAGGTGATAAGCTCATCATTGTAAATGCATGAGCCTTGTGCCATTCTAAATCTATTATTTTATTGAGATCTCGATGGTGATCAATGAGTAACAAAATAACATGCTAAGTATAGGCATAAGATAAAGGAACAATTCCAATTATATTAAACATAGTTAAAACTTTTAAATAAAATGAAAATGAGAAGGGAAAAATAAAGGTTAAAAAAAGGGGGTATGGGATATGAGATATAAACTCTTATTTATTAGATAGAACAAATAAATTAATTCATTTTAATATTCACCTGATAAAAGTTCTAAAATTTGTTAATTATTTTTTTTGTCAATTGTTTTAAAAAATTAAACATGACACGATTTCGATTCAAAAGATTCAAAAGATCTAACAGAGCTAATTGCGAAAATGTATGGTGGCAGCTCGGACGCGGTTGTGGGTGAGAAGTTGTAGACGAATGAGAAGATTCAAGCCACGACTAATGGCAAGAATGCAGGTTCCATGAAGTGCGGTGGGCAGGGGGAGATTGGCAATGGCAGAAAACAGTATTTTTTGCGCTCTGGGTTGATGCGGGAGCAACCGGATCTGTCGATTTCTAACCCTCCTTCTCTTGCATTTGATCCTTTGGGATCGGCTTAGGTTGTTACGATTGTTGATGGTTTGGGGCCTCCTTGCTTGGACCAAGAATCCTTAGTCGTGTGCAAAACCAGAGCAAACTCTTACCATGAATGCACTGCTTTTTGTCTGGAGCAGATTCGGTGGGCTAACCCTAGCCCTAGCCTTTCTAAGCCGCTGTTGGTCTCGCCTTCTCCCATCGTAGAGTCTTCTCACCAAAACGAAGGTTCTCATTTTTCTACTGAGGTTTCAAAGGTGGTCTTTTCAGATTCGCCAAAGGATTTCCAGATTTTCGATGACTGTATCAAGGCAATTTCTGTTGATTTTGGTGTGAGGTTTATGCGGAGGATTCTGTCCTTGGATTTGCTCCTCCACTGGGCTAAATCAACCTGGAGTAATTTCCCTGGTTTTTTGAACAATCAGCTCTTTTTATCACTCCATGGACCCCTTTCTTTGATCCAACAACTGCTAAAATTACACAAGTGCCATGTTGTGGTTTACTTGTCTTTATAGTATTTTAATTATAGTATTTTACATTTAATAAAAATAAATGTAAATTCTCTTAATGTGAATTAAATTAAATGTTAGTTTTGTTAATTATAGTATTAACATAATTATTTTAAAATGTCAAATTAATGTTATTTTTTTATTTAAATTATGTAAATAATATATTAATCATTATAATATAAATTGTAGGATAATGCATTCCTATATTCTAAAAATATAATGGAATAAAATATAGTTACATGTATTTATATTAATATTAATAATTAATAATCTTATCTTAATTATATTATATACAAATCAATTATCTTATATAAAAATAATTATATATTTAAATTTTAAATATTATAAATATAAAAAATAAAAAATAAAAAACTTAAATGATAATATAATATAATTAGAAGAAAAAAATAATATTAAATAAAATATAAAAAAATGAAATGAGTATATAATATAATTATAAGAAAGATTTAAATAATAATTATTTAAACATAAATTTATATAATAGTTTTGTTAAATAACAATATGTATAATATAATCTATTTGTGTTCATGAATCTATCTATATATTTAAATATAGACATCTCAAAATATTATGAATATACATAAAAATTTAAAACATAACAAAATAAACACATAAATATATAATATTTAATATTACAAAAATAATAAATTAAAAAAAAATTACATAAAAATAAATCAAAAAATTCATTGACAATAATTAAAACTTTAAATAAATAATGTAAATATCAAATTTTGAGCAGCTCTCTCAAGATTACATGCCAAATCACCAATAGAAAATAGAAAAATATCCCATACAATTTAAAAATCTAGATTAAGATTTGAGGGGAAATTGAAGATTCCCCTTCATATTATTATGTTTTTTTAGAAAGAAAATCCTAAGTTAATTTTGAAACCACAAAATGGCATTGATTACATAACAAATTTCACCAACTCACAGTACAGATATTTAGTTGTGTAGCTAGGCTTATATTATCAATGGCATTTATTAAGACATCAAAATTTGCATTTGCACTTTGAAGAGGTCTTTTGTAAAGGATTAAATACACACCATCTTGTCTTTATTAGAAATATCTTCTTAAAAATAGGCAAAATAATAGTTTTCTTTCACTTTTCCTCAAAAGCAATCAATAACACAAAACTTATTAGCCAATCATAATCACAATAAATAATTTTTACAATTTATAAAATTAAATATTTAATAAGTTCATTTTATAAAATTGAATTTTATTTTTTTCAAAAAAAATTATTATTTTTGATTGGTGGAAAGCTAACTTATTAATAACTAGTTAAGTAAGAAAAATAAAACTCATTGCAATAGTATTGCCTCACGACTAGTACTAATAAGTACCCATTTGTATTAGACTTTACAACTTGCCCTTGGTTATGCGGAATGTAGATCTCATCACGAGCCTGATTAATCAAGTGGGCGTCTTTGTGAAGTTAGACTTGGAAGAGTTGGTTTCTTTGCGTAGGTACATCATGGCTTGTCCATGGTAGACAATTCTAAACCTCTTTCTCATTCTATTTGGATTCATTCTACCTTTGGCACTTGGACTTAGTTTTTAAACTATGAAGGGATTCCATTTAGATGCTTTCATTTCAATAAGATGGGTCACAAAGTTGAGGCTTGCACTCTCCAGCGGTCGCTTGGTACTAGGCACATTTGTCTTGAAAAATGGGACAAGAAGTCAGGTGCTTCGGATGTTGATTTCATTTGGAAAAATTATGCCAAGTTTATGGTTGCTCATGTTGATCTGGACCCTGATTCGGTGCAACCTTCTGAGCCTATCCCCCCACCTGTTATTCCTGTCCATGAAAATATGTGTCATTCCTTCTGAGGTGGAGGAAGATGGTTTTGAGTCAGAGGGTACCCTTCCTTTCATGGAGAATTTGGATGATATGCAACTTGATTATTTTGATCATGATATAATGTTGGCTCCTCCATGGAAATGTGAAATTTCTCAAACTGCGAGCAACAAATCTAAACCAGATTGTGGTGCTTCGAAGAGGAAAAAAGGGCAAAAGTCAGAGGTAGAAAAATTAAGCATTGAAGGAAAGGAAGTTGTTGAAGAGGGTTCCCAGTAGACCATGGATGCTCTCCTTTCATGGAATAATAAGAGATCTTAGGTAGTTTTGGATTCATGCCTTGAGTTGTATGCTTCTCGCTATAATGGATTTTTCATGTGGGTTTGGGGCTTTCATTCTCTTTTTCTCAGCTCCCTCCTAGCCCTTCCTCTTTCTTTTGGGATACTTCTAGGCCATCTTTCTTACTTCTTTTCCCCTATGCGACAGGTTTGATGTAACTTGTATTCATTTATGTTTTAATAAAAAGGAGTGGGCTCTCACGCCACAACTTACAAATAAAAAAAAGATTCAAAAGGTCTAACACTTAAATAATGTAGATTAGGACAATCGAAAGCAAGTATATTTGCAAAGAATGTAATATCATATTTAAATTGAAATGTGCTTTTATGGTATAATTGGCGATAAGAAAAAAAATAATGAAATTGAGTTATTAAGAATTGAAGTGGAAAAATATTGGTTAAATTATATATTAGCATGCCTAGAGTGCACAAATATAATAACAAAAAGCTTGGGCCAACTTCAACACTCAAGCAACCTCCAAAGAAGATGAACACCTATTTACTCTATTCTATCACTAACATTTGTAGGGAATATGGATAGGAGTAAAGGGGTAGAGATGAATGTATAAAAGATAAAAGAGATGATGTGCCTATTGGGGCTCCAATTAACTATCCCAATTTACCTAAGCCTAACCCCCTTTTGTCATCTTACCTTGTTTAGCTCATTATTCATAACCAATCAAAGACAATCATTGATGGGTCTCCCTTTTGCCAAAATTTCCCAAGTATGCTTCCACACCACTCTACATAGCCCTATCATATACTAGAAGTTGAAAAATAATGAGAATATCTTGATTTTGGATGTGTTTTGATCATATCTTATTGTTTTTACAAGTTGCATACTTCTATTGTGGAACCAAATATTTGTTAACTATCCAATGTAGCATAGGAAATTGTATTCCCTTGTAGATGATAGTACAATTTCACACTTAGTTTGGACCTATTTTAGTGACCTTACATTTATGCATTTTCACCCTCTCTAAATGGGCCCTAATTCCCTTTATTATGCATCCCAAGGCCCATTCTTATCATTTCTGACACTGAAACATACATTGAATAAATGCACTCAAACATTAATCTTCCTTGGATCATGTGTGTCCTAGACTTATATGCCAGGACTGTTCCCTTTAAGTGCCAAGACCCATTTTTAAATATGTTTTTGGCAACATTTTAAGGTCTAAAATTCAATTTTTAATTGTCAGCTATCGAGATCTAATATTCAAGAAATTAGAGAAATGCCTATAAAAGCCTAGTCTTTTCACCATTTCAAACTAGAGAAAGAAATGAGGAAGAGAAGAACTAAGGAAAAGAAAAGAGCATTCAAACAAGCAAATATTCAAAATCTTGGAGTAGCACTATTTGATATTGTAGGTTTTCAAGTCCATTTTCAAATTTGATCAATCTTTGTCACATGATTGAAGGTTGATGCCAATAAAAGAACATGATGGATTCTAAGTTTGGGGGATACATTTGGCCATTTCCTCTCACCTAATGACTTGTTTCTTAGTGTTCTCATCTCCAAGCTTCACTCTACTAGCAACCTACAAGAAGGTATGTGTTTCATATTTATTTGGGGTGTTTTGACTTCTCCCTAATTAAATATTTATCATTGTATATAGGAATCATACTCTCATACACTTAAGTAGGGTTTTTGAAATTTAGCTCATAACAACCTTAGATGCACTTAAGGTTAGGGCTCACACACTGTCATTTATCAGATCTTTGTCTTTTATTAAGGTTTAATTACCAAATTAGGGGTTTGAATAAGGTATACCCCCATACAAACAAACAAACAAACATTTTTTGTTTGCAAATTTATTGTAGGTCCAAATCCGGAAACAAAGATTTGCAAGTACATGAACAAAGTGCAGAAAGAGGGCTGCAACTTCATTTATTTACAGTTCTGGAAAGGACTACTAGGATCAATTCAGCTAAGGGAAAACTAGTCCTTTAGCAGACCTCAAAAGCAACTTTTGGTGATAGGTACATGTGTCTCGACCCTTCTCAAATCTTCTGAAAAAATATCATTTCCATTTTTGTACTTTCAAGAATTTGCATTTGATGTATTAGGTTTTGTTATTCAATTAGTTTGAGTTCTTCAAATCAGTTTAATTTAATTTTAGACCTTACCTATTGTCAAAAGGACTGATATCCAGGTCTAATTGACTCACCATTGAGGTTGAAAGTCAATCTTTACACCTTGTGATCTCTTTCCTAATGAAATACCCTTAGGGAAAGACACCTATTAAGAGATCCCTTAAGTTTTATCTCACAAAACCACTCCATTGTTGGGGATCCTCTTTCCTAACATTTTATTTTGGTGAATCTGACATTCTTAAATCCTACTTTTCTTATTTAGAGATCCTTAAAACCCTATGTATAGGTTTTTCATCATCTTGTTTTGCATTTCATTTAGGGTTACATATTGCATATTTGCATCATTTAAACTCATAAAAATCCAAAAACATTGCATATATTGTGCTTACTAGATTGCATTGAAGTGTGTTTCATTCATTTAGGTGAAACTTAAACATTAGAATTACATTCAAAATTGCATTCAAAAAAGTTGTCATTTTATTCATGCATTGTCATAAAATTGCATTCACAATTCATCAAAATCATGGAAAATATTGTCATTGTAGTAAAACTTTGCAACTAGACATAATAAACATATACAATAACATAGACACAGACAACTTTTCATTTTCCAAAACCCTGAGGAAAGACTCATTCGCCTAAGGGTGAATCTGTCCTAGTACAGGTGTCCTGACAAGATTTTGCATACATTTTTGTATCTGTGTTTGCTTTATTTTTTTGTTGGTAAATCTGTGTTCTAAATTTCTGAAATAGTGTTCTTGCATATTAAATAAATTTGACCTTTTGCTTTCATTTTGGAAAAATTTGAAAAATTTGTTACTTTTCAATATTTAGTAGCTTCAGATCTATAGACAATTATTTTCAATTTTCATTGCATAGTTTGGATAGATTAGTTTTCATTCTGCAAATAGTTGAAGCCATAGACCATCCTAATTTAACATTTAACAAAAAATAGAGTACATTAAATGATTAACCTTGGAGAAAGTATAGTCATCTGATCATGTCAGATCTCTTTCTACAAGTACACCTATCCCTCAAGCCCTTTAGTAGTGATGACTTTGACATGTTAGATGAATCCCTCGAGGACTTCATCTCACCAAAATCACCCACTAAGGATTGTAATAACAAAACACAACAAAGAGTAGTCAATACAATCACACCTCAACTTATCATCTACCCACCTTCACAACAACCACAAAATCAAACCAAACTTGTTCTTATCATAGGACCACCTCAAAACAAACCAAAACCTCGAGGAAATATCTTAGATTTTTCAAGGCAACTCACTAGTAACAATGTATTGCAACAACCAAGTTATCATATTGTTGCTTATACATATAACACAAGGAATAATAGGCAACCACATACCATTTCTACTCGATACCACTTCCTCAAACTATTTTTCCTAGTGCTCCTCATTTACCTTTGCATAGTGGAAAGGAGTATGATCTTGTGGAACAACTTCACAACAATCCTGCTAATATTTCTTTATGGGATCTCATTCAAGCATCACCTAATTATCATAACATACTTCAAAATGCTTTGCAACAAGTTGTGGTCCCTCCTAGTGTGCAACCAAATGATGTAGCAACCCTAATTCAAGGTATGAACTCAGTCAATATAGACATTGTTTTTCATCAAGAAGACCTACCTCCATTGGAAATACAAAAACAAAATGAGGCTTTGATGATAGTGGCTAGCACTAACAAGTTTGGCATTAAGCGCACTCTCAATGGAAATGGTTTGATACTCAATGTTTGTAGTGTAAACTTTTTGGATAAACTTGAAGTGGACATGACTAAAATTTAATTGGATTCTTTCTCTATCCGTGGTTTTGATAATGTGGGTAAGCAACCACTTGGTGTGATAAAACTACCACTATCCATGTCATGCCCCAAGAAATCTCATATAATCTTCTCTTGGGTAGGCCATGGATTCATGAAATGAATGGAGTCCCTTCAATGCTTCATTGTCTAATAAACCACACTTATAAAAATAAGGTGTACACAATTAAAGCGAACTTACAATTAGAAATTTGTTTGCAAACTAAAACAGGAATGGAAGACTAAGAAGTTTGTCATTGATATGTTTATTGGCAACATGAGCATGAGTATGAGTATAAGTTGTATAGTATGCAGATACAGTGTTGTCATTGATGTCAACATTATGTTTTAGTATGAAGATCATTGTGCAAAATATTTTGAGTAGCATGAGCATGCATAAACATGTTAATATAGTGTTTGGTTACAAGAAGGTTTGATCTGGTACAACCAATTGAAGTGGAAAATTTCCTAAGTGTTAGAATAGGTATTTTAGTGTATAAGACATCTAGTATTTTGGTTTGCATTTTTTTGCCTTGAAGAATCTGGCTTTGTGTTTTTAATGCAATTTGTTTGGATCTTAGAGGAATCTAAATCCAAACTTTCACATTGTTTTGGCCTCTAGTGAAGAAGTTATGAATGACAGTATATTGGGTCTGCCAATGATAATGGTTACTTGTATAGGGTGTATGTCTTGATCAGTCCACACTTCGTCGTGAAATGATATTAGGTCTTGCCGATTTGTGGGAGTGTTGACAGGTGTAAGGTGTACCTATGCTCCAAGTGCCATGAAGCTTGGAGGTTCGCATGTTCATTTTTGGTTGAATAGTTGATGAATTTTGATGTTAGGTTACTACTAATGCTAACCTAGTATCTATGGGGTTTTATAGAGTTTTGATATGTGTTGATCCATTATAAGAGTGTTATTATAGGTCCACCCTAACTTATTGTGTTGCTTCACATGTTGTATATTAAGTCATGAGGTGTGTGTTTGTATGTTTGAGTTGAAAAGTTATATTTTGTATGATGCATCTAATTAGGTTGACCTAATTGATGTTTGAGGTTGTGATGGATATATATGTGAGTTCATTTTGGTGTTGAAGGATTTTGTTAGCGAATATACAAGTATTGATGTGAATTGTGCGAATATGATGCAAGCACATATTAGAACAGTGTTAGAGCAAATTTGTATGAAGTGTATAAAGTCTGTGTATTAAGCTTCAATGGAATTTTAATTCAAGCATATTGTAGATGCAATTATAATAGTTCAGATCTCAATTGTGTGCCACAACTCTCTTCTACCTTTTCTTCTTTCTATGGGCAGTGAGTCCACTAGGACAGTGATTCCATCTATAGTGAGCACTTATGTAATATCTTATAACCGCTTATAATATATTGTGAGATAATCCTCACCATGGTTTTTCCCTTTTTGGGTTTTCCACGTAAAAATCTGGTGTTCATGTGTTTGAGATTTTGATGGTTGATTTCATGCTTTCCTTTTTTACGACAAATTAAATATGTTATGTGGAATGAATGTTTAAATGTTTAAAAGTGGTTTCAAAGAATATTGATTCACCTCCCCTCTCAATATTTTGAGTGTTCAACAATTGGTATTAGAGCTTGGTTCCTTGGAAGAAGCTTAACCGCTTGGGGAAGATCTTGGAGGTTGAAAACATGGCTAATAGAAGTTATCCTACTCCTTTGGAAGAGATTCCTACAATTGGATTTACATAAGAAGATTGCATGATTGACATGAATGGAGAACTCAAAATAGTTGTTGAAGATATAGAAAGGATTGAAGGTGAAAACAAAGATCTCAAGGAAAAATTTCAAGAAAGCAAATGAATGCATCAGAAAGTTGAGAGAGAAAATCCAAAAATTCAGAGAAAGACATAAGGAAGTTAGTGAGTAGCTGAAGCAAGCAACTGAAACAATTACCAGTCTAACAGTACAAGTTGAAAAAGGAAAAAGAGTTGAAGAATGCTTGAATGCAAAGGTAAGGAGAAAAAATGAAGAATGCACAAAACTTGAACAAGAAGTTGTGAATTTGAGATCATATCTAGAAAAACTGAAGTGTCAAGAAGAGTACATCTATGCTTGATGGTTTTTTTGTGAATCAAAAAGGATCTAAGGAAAAAGGTGGATTATGGTTTGAAAAAGGATAAAATTAAAAAATAGATCAGACACCAAATACTGGAAATAAGAACAATGAACAAAAGAAGATTGAAAACAAGATGAGAAATGGAAAGTAGGTCCGGAATCAGAAGAACAAAGTCAAAAGACCACAAATCAAACAACCAAATGCACAAAGGTGCCCATATTTTAATGATTTATGTTATTCTTACAATAAATATGGACAAAAGGCTATGGAATGTAGAAGAAGAATGAATCAAATTGTTTCATATTTTCCTAGTCAGTGTTTTACATACAAAAGATTTATTCATAGAGCTAGTGAATGCAGAAATCAGATGATGAATGGCTATATCAATGGTATGATGTTTCAATCCTTTAATGGTTACTGTTATACATGCAATGGATTTGGACATAAATCTAATCAATGTAGATCCAGAATGAATGGAAGTAAGATTTCTCAAAAGAATTCCACATGTTACAATTGCAATAGACCAGGACATATCTCCAAGTTTTGTAGAAGAAAGAATGTGAAGAAGGATAACCCAATAAAGAAGAATGATCCAGTACAAAAGATTGATTCGGTAGAGACAAGGAAAGAGATGAACATGATCTAGAAAAAAAGGAAGAGACATAGGTTAAGGTTGAGTCTACACCAACATCTGGTGTAGATGTTTCCTTTGAAAACTAAGTTGAGAGCTTTGGCTTAGGGGGGGCATTAACGAAAAATCCTTTATCCCCTACCAAAGAAATGGTGATGATGCTTCAACACGTGGATATGAGATGTGGGTCAATATTCTTGACCTGTTGGAGAAAATACCAGTGGAAAATATTAAGATGTGGAAGTTTGCAGAGCATTTCGAGGTGACAATGCAATACAGTTAGGGTTTGATAGCTTTATTAATCTATGCATTTAATGTGATTTATGTAACATGCCCATTGTTCTGCATAGTAACTTTCCTATGTTTTAACCTCAAGTAAATAGTTTAAGCATCTAACCATAATGAGCAATACAATTTTTCTTTTCAAATATATAAAGATAGCATGCACATTTGAAATAAACATCATTCTAAACTTTCCCATTGCATTATATCAAAGTACTAAAACTTTCCAATATATTGATTTCATAGTATAATTTCATGATAACATTTCTCTTTTACAATCTTTCCATAGTAATGGATACAAATTACATACAAGGCTCCATTGAGATTGTTGACAATAGATGCACAAATAGTCCAGGTATCCTCCATTAAATCTTGGTCGCCAACTGATGAGGAGAGGCATCACTCAAGTGATTTTCCACCAACCTTGGACTAATTGCAATCCCCCATACATCTACCAAACTTGGTAAGATGGCTCTACCCTTCGTCAAAGAGATTGGTTTGGTAACTTCATAATAACATTGACCTTCCTTGAGCTTAGTGGTGTGTCCTATACATTTCTAGATCTATCACACAGTGGCTAAAACCTACACATATGGCATTCCCTTCCTAGTACGTAAGCTTGGATCACAATGGACTGATAATGTAAACAGTGGCAGCTTACACTACTATGTCCAAAGTATTCATCAGAATGGACATCACACGCTCACCCACTTTCCTAGCTCAATTTTTATTGACCATTCATAACCTATGCATAGGCTATCCCCTTATGCCATGGAGTAACCTTAACCCCAGGAATAACCTATAAACTCTATGTTAACTAAGACACTTCTACTAAGTAAAAAAAAGTAGTTCTATAACCCAACTTAAATAAACAACATCTATATAAGCTCTTTCTTAATGTAGTATATAATGCTACTATAAATACCCATTCCTTAATATGGAATATATACAAACACTCAAGCAATAAAGATCCGTACACTAGGTACATCAAGAAATATTTCACTATCACATAAAGAAGAGAATATCCTTTCCCTAGTAAGTAATTAAATAGATTTTCCAAACAAGGAAAACAATGTCACACAATATTTTTGAATACAAATAAAGTATAAAAGAGTAGAAATCAACATGCTTGTTTATGTAATGCTCTAATTGACCAAATCAGTATCCTAGCTTAGCCTTCCCAAAATCAGCAAGTAATTCACAACTAACTCTCTTCCAAGCACCAAAAAGTTACTCACAAAACATCTCACAAACTCTCAAAAACCTCTCTCAACTCTCAAACTCAAGAAATCAGAATAACAACTCAGAAAATAAGCATCAAGAGTGCATAATGCATCCCAAATGAGGGAGAAAACGCCTCTATTTATATAAAAATGTGAGCAACTGTAGGTTAGAAACAAGCTATCAAAAATGACACTTCTCAATCCAAAAGGTTTGATTCAACAAGAAAAAGAAAGTTGGTAGCTTAAAACATTGCACAGTAAACACATACACAACCAAATTTTACCATAGTGAATGAGTCACTTACTCAAACGGACATCAAGAATGATAATAAGAAATGCAAGGTTACTATCTTCTACAAATCGACTCTATTTGGCCAACTTATCATTTGACCAATTCTCTTATTTCGATTTTCTTTAAAAGAAGGAATTCATATTGCAGTTTAGACTTATATTTGGCTCATAATTTTCATAAATTGGTGCCATCAAAACATCACACGCCCCTATTCCTTTAGTCGTTGTTGCTTATGACTAGGTTAAAGTTTCCTAGGTGTGAGTATTTGCTTTGCCTTTATATTTCTAACTTATTCTTTGGTAGATTATATCACATGTTGGTTTAGCATTGGATACCATACGTTGCCAAAGTTTCATATCACTTAGCATTTAAATGCTTGCCACAATGTTTAATGATTATGCACTACCCCTTTTGGTGTACAATTTCCTTTATATCAATGCCATATACTATATGTATATGCTACACATTATACATATAGTTTATGTTGTTCAATATAAGTTATGTACTTTATAATATTTTTGCATATTTGATACTATTAACATATATATTTAATGTATATAATATATGTATACATAGTGTAATATGTATATATGTATATAAAATATATATATATATCAACCTACAAGTTTATAAAATTCATTATTCGATATACGAATACACATACACATATTCTCATATTTCGCATATTGATGCCTGTGTATATATACATATATATACGTATGTATATATACATATATATACGTATGTATATATATTAATATACTAGTATGAACGTTTCCTTTTTGTCAGTATACATATGTTAATATATATATATATCATGCCTTGATATTTAAACACATATATTAACAGTCATATCGATCAACATATATATACAAAGTGCATATATGTGTCACCTTTGTTCAATCAATATTCCCAAGCATATGGGTAATCTATCCATGAGCATGTGTAGATACGTCTATCTACATATTCTCATGCACGTATTTATTCATGTGTATGATTTTATCGTTGACACATACATATATACATACATATACATAAAATGTATATATCCCATCGATTAAGTATAAACACATAAAGAAGAACACAACACAAAGAGACTCAACACTTTTAACTCCCCCTAAACAAGAACATCCAAAAATAAAACCCCAAGCAAGGCTAAAGGTAACTTACTATTTCCCAAGCTATTATCCTAACTTGACCAAAATAGAAGTGTGTGTGTGAAAGCTAAGTTTAGGTCTTATCAAAGGTTACCAGACCAAGTTCTTCTCTCGAGTGATACTTACCCTCTCTTCAGGAGGCTTGATTCTATTCTTGCATCCAACTTAGTACATTGCAACAGTAGTTAGCCAAAAACAATACATTCATTTGCATCATATATTTCACAATCAAAATCATTTCATTAAATCAAGCATTTATTGTTCATATTTCCAAATCACATAAAGCATAAATACATTCACTTAAAGCATTTTCACCCAACTAGGTAAAAGTAATAAAAGTAATAAGTAGTAACACAATAGGGTGTAACATAACCCGCCCCTTGTGAATCATTGTCCCCGATGATTTTATGTTGCAAACATAGACATAAACATAAAACATATTAGAATTGGTTTCAATAACTTTGAAAAGCATGTAAGACATGAGGAAACTTCTACTTAATCTCAGCATAGTCTTCCCAAGTGGAAAAATCTTCTGCATACTGGTCCCACTAGACTTTGCATTGTAACACCTCTCTATTATGCAAGCAAAGCTTATGTGTTTCGAGAACCTTGAGAGGCTTGATTGTTACCACTCCTAGGTCTTGTACCTGTAAAGCATTCCAATCAATAACATGGTTATCCCCTAGTATATAATTTTTAAGGTATGAGAAATGAAACACATTGTGCATCCTGGTAAGAGCTAGTGGCAACGCAATTTGATAAGTGAAATGGTTTACTTCCTCAAGAACCTCGGAAGGACCTACATATCATGAAGCTAGTTTGGATGACTTTCCAAACTTGATGGAACTCTTATGAGGTTTAACCCTTAACAACACCTTTTCCCCTACTACAAAATTTTTGGGTAGCCGCTTAGAATCTGCATAGCTTTTCTACCTATCATTGGATTCTGCTAGCCTCCACTTAATAATTCCTACTTGCTCCTCCATTTTTTATAACATATCTGGTGCAAGACTTATCCTATCCTCTAGCTTATCCCATCTTATAGGAGTTCAACATTTTTTTCCATACAATGCTTCGAATGGAGCCATCTTGATCGTAGAATGATAGGAATTGTTGTATGAAAACTCTACCAATGGCAGGTAATCCTCCCACTTGTATTTCCAATCCATGCAATACATCCTTAGTAGATCTTATAGAACTTGGCTAACCCTTTCATTTTTTCCACCCATTTCCAGATGATAAGTTGAAATTATGTTCAACTGAGTTCCAAGTGAGGAGAACAAGGTTTTTCAAAACCTAAATATCACACAAGCATCTCTATCCGAAATAATCTTCTCGGGAAACTCATGCAATCTAAACACCTGTTGAATAAATTTTCATGCTATGATAGGAGCTCCATCAGTTAAATTCCCCAGAATAAAATGTGCCACCTTAGCTTTTTCACCACCACTAGAATGGCATTGTGCTTATTCCTTGACATAGGTATACCTTGCACAAATTCCATGCTAATAACTTGCCACTTACTTTCGCGAATATCATGTGGATACAAAAGACCTGTAGGGTGATGATGTTCTGCTTTTACCCTTTGACACTATAAGCATTTAGCAAAAAACATTTTAGCATCCCCCTTCATTCCCTTCCAGAAATATAACAATTTCACATCTGCCAACATCTTTGTCACACCAAGATGTCTAGAGTATGGTGCATTGTAAACTTCTTTCCACACCAGATTCCTTAGCTCCTCTGAGTTAGGTACATCTACTCTCCCTTTGAACCTTAGTATTTCATTTGGTTCAAAGTAAAAACCTTCATACCTTGCATCTTTTGGATTATTTGTGAGTGCTTTCTTAACTTTCTTGTAAAATTCGTCACTCTTGGATTCCTACAACACCCGTCCCTTAAATTTGGTTTGAATTGTTACCATTGAGGTGATATTCCTTCTACGACTTAGGGCATCTGCAACTCGATTCTCTTTTCCCTTAATGTATTTGATGTTGAAATCATAGTCTAATATCAACTCCAACCACCTCATTTGTCATGCATTCAGATTACGTTGGGTAAATAAATACTTCAACCTGTGATGATTAGTATTTAGTTCAAATGGATTTCCCATCAAATAGTGTCTCCACATCTGCAATGCATGAACAACTACCACTAACTCTAAATCATGTGATGCATAATTTTGTTCATAGGGCTTCAAATTCCTAGATTTATAAGCTATGACTTGCCCTTCTTGCATCAAAACTCCTCCTAATCCTTCACCTGACGCATCTATGATGATAGTAAAGTTTCCCTCTGGATCAGGTACCTTCAATATTGGTGATGGTCAACTTCTCCTTGAATAGGTCAAATGCTTCTTGACATTTTCCCAACCACCCAAACTTCTTACCTTTCCTTTGCAATGAAGTAATAGGAAAAGCTATCTTAGAAAAGTTTTCAACAAACTTCCTATAGTAGCTAGCCAAACCCATAAAACTTCTAACCTCTGGTACAATCTTGGGCACTGGCCACTCAAGCATCGCCTTAATCTTAGTTGGATCAACTATAATCCCTTTATCTTAAATTATTTGTCCAAGGTATTGTACTTCCTTTTGAAAGAAGGTACACTTAGAGAGTTATCCATATAGTTTTTGTTCTCTTAACCGTTGGAGAACTATCTTCAAATGTCTGCAATGCTCCTCTTCATTCTTGGAATATATTAAGATATCATCCAAGAAAACTAATACAAACCTATCCAAGCAATCTCTAAATACATTGTTAATTAGGTTCATGAATGTTGTAGGTGCATTCGTAAGTCCAAAGGGTAGGATTGTGAACTCGTAGTGTCTGTATCTAGTCCTAAAAGTAGTTTTGAAATTGTCTTCTTCTTTGATCTGATGATAACTAGATCATAGATCAATATTTGAAAACAATGTCGCTCCTCGCATTTGATCGAATAGATCATCAATACATGGCAATGGGTACTTATTCTTTACCGTAGCTTTGCTAAGCATCCAATAATCTATACACAAGTACAATGTACCATCCTTCTTCACAAAGATCACTGACACTCCCTAGGGTGAAACATTGGGTCTTATCAATCCCTTAGACAACAATTCTTCCAACTGTGCCTTAAGCTCCATCAATTCTGTTGTAGTCATCTTATAATGTACTTTGCATATAGGTTTCAACCTTGGTACTAGGTTGATGAAGAAATCAAAAAATATTTTGGGAGGAAATACAGGTAGTTCTTTTGGAAAGACATCCACAAATTTCTATAAGATATGATACTTCTCCATATCCATTCCTCCAGATTCCACCATTTCTCCTTCCTCAACTTCTTGAGAATTTTGAGGTTCACAATACATGACATTATCTTGAGGAGTGACTTCCTTGAATTCTTCTAGTTTATCCATTTTAACTACAAAGAGTTGGCATCCTTTCTTTTTCGCCCTATGCATTTGCACAGTTGAAATTTGTCACATTTTTACTTCTCTATGCATTCTTTGCAAAAACACTTGATTACTTAGATCAATTAAGCATTCTATGGTTTTAGCATGGTAATCCACTTTAGCTCTATGCTTCCATAGCCAATTCATACCTAGAATGACATCATAAGAACCTAAGGGAGCTACATACAAGTTTACTTCCATTGAGAAACTTGGAAGTTCTACCCTTGCCTCAAATAAATATTGATTCATCTTTGCTCTTGCTTGGTTTACATTTTCTACATCCCAAGATCTTTCCATAAAGCCAGCCTTCCTAGAAATTTGATTAGCTATTCTAGGAAAAACAAAAAAATTTGTGGCTCCAATATCAATGATTATGGAAATAGTTAAACCAAACAAAGTGCCTGGAGTTTCTATCAAGGTGATTTGGTATTCTACTTGCTGATTGTCCACTACAACATTGATCCTTTGTTGAAATGTAGCTCGTTGAGGAGGAAGTGAATTACCATCATGTGGTTGTGAACTGGATGGTTTGTTGGGACATTGATTAGAAAAATGATTCCCACCACATGTAAAGCATCCTCTCATCGGTCCCCTCCTTTTTGATGGCCTATCCGAACTACAACCATTCCCTCCAACTTTGTTATAGTTACCGTTGTTGAAGTTGTTTCCTTGAAAATCCCTTCTCGATTCATTCCAATTATCGAGGGGTCCCTTATATCCTTGCCTTTGAAATTTATGCCCTCATTAAACTTCTTTGGAGCTTGAATAAATTGAGGCCCACTGAACTTCTTTCGATTCCTCACTAGTTCAAGATGGCTTTGAGATTTTTCTCTTGCTTGATTCCCTTCTCATATAATAGTTCCACAGAGGCTGGACTGTGTACATCCACCTCTCCACCTATTTGGCCATTTAGACCCATAATGAACTTCCTGATACGAAATCACTCATCTTTTTAGTACATTGGTACATACCTCAAGAGACAAGTGAACTTCTCCCAATATTCATTCATTGGAGATTATCCTTGCTTAAGATTCTAGAAATCAATGAGCTTTTGATCGAATAAGAGTTAGGGTAGCCACCTTTTTTAGAAAATCTCAACAAACTCATTCTAGGTCATCTTTAAGGAACTGATTCCAAGTTCCATCTTCCTGTTCATCCACCAATTAGAGGCTTCTCCTACTAACTGGAAAGTTCCCAACACAACTTTAGTGACCTCTAAATAGTTCCTTATTTCAAAGCACTTCTCCATTTGAATTAAACCAAGCCTCAACTTCTTCTCTACTGGTGCTCCTTTCAAATTTAGGAGGGGTAATCTTTCTCATATCCCTAGATAACTCAGTTGCCAATTGTTTTCTTCTAGTTCCCTCAAAACATGATTGTGACCTATCGCTTTGATCACTAGATTTAGTATGGTTTCGGGAATCCTCCCCTTCTTTCTCATTGTTGGGGATTTCTTCTTCTTCATTGACTGCAACTTCTTCTTCCTCTCTTTCTTTTCCCCTCACTTCTTGTTCAAGGTTTCCTAACCTTGCATTAGTTTCATCCATCATTTTCAGAAGATAGTCCAACTTAGCTTCGACATTTTCCAGACCTTTTCCAACTTCTTGAATCCCTCTAGGATTAGTTCTTGTCCTAACCATTGTCTCAAGTAAATTTATACCTGGCGGTTCATCTTTTATTAGATCCTATAATGGTTTACTAAATGCATAGAAAATATTTCACAAGAGGAAATAATCACATAAGAATTTCATTGAGGTTCTCATACACAAGTTTTGATAAAAACATAACTTTTCATTTATTCATAAGGATTTCAATATCCTTCCTTTTACACAAGATGACTATTTAAATATTCAAGAGGAGAGTATCCATCGGATTCACTCTCAGATACATAACCATGTGGGATGTAACCCTCTAATTTTTGCTCATCTCTATCCCAAAAAGGATAGTAACCTTCATGTTTATCTTCTGATACATAGCTTTAGGGAATGTTTCCCTCCAATTCACCACTAGAGGCTATAACAATAACTTCAAACATTGGTATAACTCGAGGATCCCTAAATATCAATGCTAGACTGACACTACATTCCAAGGGTATATCCCTGGAAAGTGGTAATGAGTTCAACTTGGCCAGAGAAACAGATGGTAAGTAGTTGAAATTAGTATCATCTCTCATCCTTATTTTCTCTTGAATAATTCATGAAAGGGTGTGACTGATAGTCTCAGTGTCGCTTAGCCAAATGGCATTGCCATGATTGGTTCTCTCTATGGTATGAACAAGGGCTTCTCTTTCCTTCTTGGCTCGTAGGTAGCACTCATTTCTAATCACTGAATTTCTTGCAGTTAACCTGAGATGCACCATCCTGGCACAAGAATTTCAAAACATTAGACTCATAATGTTGGAGGGGAAAACATAGCAAGCACATAGGTTCCAAAGCTGAACCTGGTAGCTCTGATACCATGTGTAACATGGCCATTGTTCTACACAGTAACTTTCCTATGTTTTAACCTCAAGTAAATAGTTTAAGCATCTAACCATAATGAGCAATAAAAAATTTCTTTTCAAATATATAAAGATAGCATTCACATTTGAAATAAACATCATTCCAAACTTTTCCATTGCACTATATCAAAGCATTATAACTTTCCAATATATTGATTTTATGGTATAATTTTATGATAACATTTATCTTTTACAATCTTTCCATAGTAATGGATACAAATTACATACAAGGATCCATTGAGCTTACTAGAAATAGATTTACGAATGGTCTAGGTAACCTCCATCAAATCTTGGTTGCCAACTGATGAGGATAAGCATCACTCAAGCGATTTTCCATTAACCTTGGACTAACTGCGGTCTCTCGCACATCTACCAAACTTGGTAAGATGGCCCTACCCTTCGATGAAGAGATTTGTTTGGTAACCTCATAATAACATTGAACTTCCTTAAGCTTAGTGGTGTGTCCTATATGTTTCTAGATATGTCATACAATGGATACAACCTACACATATGTCATTCCTTGCCTAGTACGTAAGCTCAAATCACAATGAATTGATAGTGTAAATAATGGTAACTTAGACTACTTTGGCCAAAGAATTCATCACCCCTAATCCAGAATGGATGTCACATGCTCACCCACTTTCCTAGCTCGATTTGTATTGACCATTCATAACCTATGCATAGACTATCCCCTTACGCCATGGAGTAACCTTAACCTCAGGAATAACCTATAACCTCTATGTTAACTAAGACACTTCTACTAAGTAAAATAAAGTAGTTCTATAACCCAACTTAAATAAACAACATCTATATAAGCTTGTTCTTAATGTAGTATATAATGCTACTATAAACACCCATTCCTTAATATGGAATATGTACAAATACTCAAGCAATAAAGATCCTTACACTAGGTACATCAAGAAATAGTTTACTATCACATAAAGAAGAGAATATCATTTCCCTAATAATTAATTAAACATATTTTCCAAACAAGGCAAACAATGTCACACAATCTTTTCAAATACAAATAAAGTATAAAAGAGTAGAAATCTGCATGCCTATTTATGCAATGCTCCAATTGACCAAACCGATATCCTAGCTTAACGTTCCCAAAATCAGCAAGTAATTCACAACTAACTCTCTTCCAAGCACCAAAAAATTACTTACAAAACCTCTCACAAACTCTTAAAAACCTCTTTCAACTCTCAAACTCAGAAAATTAGAATAGTGCATAATACTTCCCAAATGAGGGAGAAAAAACCTCTATTTATACACAAGTGTGAGAAACTACAGGCTAGAAACAAGCTATCAAAAATGACACTTCTCAATCCAAAAGGTTTGACTCAACAAGAAAAAAAAAAGGTGACAACTTAAAACATTGCACAATAAACACATGCACAACCAGATTTTACTATAGTGAATGAGAAACTTACTCAAATGGATAACAAGAATGATAATCAGAAATGCAAGGTTACTGCCTTCTACAGATCGACTCTATTTTTCCAACTTATCATTTGACCAATTCTCTTATTTCAATTTTCTTCAAAAGAAGGAATTCATATTGTAGTTTAGACTTCTATTTGGCTCATACTTTTCATATATTGGCACCACAAAAACATCACACACCCCTATTCCTTTGGTCATTGTTGCTTATGACCAGGTCAAAGTTTCCTATGCGTGATTATTCGCTTTTCTTTTATATTTTTTACTTAAACTTTGGTGGATTATATCACACGTTGGTTTAGCATTGGATACCATATGCTACCAAAGTTTCATATCACTTAGCATTTAAATGCTTGCCACAATGTTTAATGATTATGTGTTGGCCCTTTTGCTACACAATTTCCTTTATATTAGCACCATATACTGTATGTATATGTTGTGCATTATATATATAGTATATGTTGCGTATTATACATATAATGTATGCTATTCAATATAAGTTAGCACTTTATAATACTTTTGTGCTATTTGATACTATTAACATATATATTTAATATATATAATATATATACATAGCATAATATGTATATATGTATATATATCTCAACTTACAGGTTTATAAAATGCATTATTTGATATACGAATATACATACACATATTCTCACATTTCGCATATTGATGCATGTGTATATATACGTGTGTATATATATATTAATATACTAGTATAGACGTTTCCTTTTCGTCAATACATACACATAGGTTTATATATATATATATATATATTCATATACTATATATATCATGACTTGATATTTAAACACATATATTGGCAGTCATATCGATCGACATATATACACGAAGTGTATATATATGTCACCTTTGTCCGATCAATATTCCCATGCATATGGGTAATCCATCCATGAGCATGTGTAGATACGTCTATCTATGTATTCTCATGTACGTATTTACTCGTGTATGAATTTATCGTTGACACATACATATATACATATATATACATTTTGTGTATATATCTCATTGATTAAGTAGAAGCACATAAAGAAGAACACAACACAAAGAGATTCAACACTTTTAACCCCCCTAGACAAGAAGGTCCAAAAATAAAACCCCAAGAAAGACTAAAGGTAACTTACTATTTCCCAAGCTATTATCTCGACTTGACCAAACTAGAAATGTGTGTTTGTGTGTGTGTGTGTGAAAGCTCAGTTTAGGTCTTATCAAAGGTTACTAGACCAAGTTCTTCTCCTGAGTGCTACTTACCCTCTCTTCAAGAGGCTTGATTCTATTCTTGCATCCAACTTAGTACATTGCAATAGTAGTTAGCCAAAAACAATACATTCATGTGTATCATATATTTCATAATTAGAATCATTTCATTAAATCAAACATTTATTCTTCATATTTCCAAATCACATAAAGCATAAATATATTCACTTAAAGCATTTTCACCCAACTAGGTAAAAGTAATAAGTAGTAACACAATGGGGTGTAACAATTTAGGTTACAATAAAAGGTTTATAAGTGATTTCACTTAACCAAAAATTCATTTGCAAATGACCAGTCGAGGAGAGAAGAGCAATGAAGATCGAAGTGACGCATTCCAATGTTCTTGCACACTAAAACCCTAATCGAAAGGCGATCAAAGGTATTTACAATTAAATCTTTCCCTAATTTTTTTGAAAGGGTTTTGAAGTGTTTGAAATGGCTACTCCATGAGTAATTGAGATCTTAGAATGACCCCAGCCAAAATTCAAGAGACATCCTAATAAGTCTATGGATACCGACCTAGATAGTACATTTTCAAGGATCCCTTATGGTGTGCTATACATTGAAGATTTGAGAATTTACATTCATGGGAAATTGGAAGAATATGATCACTCCAATTTGGGTGATGTATGGGTGAAGGAACTCATTGGAGATGATTTCAAGGTAAAACTTGAATTCCAGAACCAGGTGGAGAAGAATCTCGACGTATGGAAATATTTCCCCAATTTTTTCCATGATGATGCATGGGTGAGGTATGCCCTAATCCACATGCTTGGAATGATTACCAAGGAGGTAATTAAGGCTGTTACGGGTTTTCTATCAACTGGACTAGTTCCAACATTAAATTTTGTAAAGAATGAGGTTGTTATGGAGCTGACTAGTGCAAAGTATGATAAGGGAGCTTTAACATATAAGGACATCAAAAATCTGAAAGTCAAGTATGTTGCAATTTTGATTGGCTACAAGATTTATTTCTCTAACAGAGAGAACTCTGTATCAACAATAAACATTGAATATGAAATGGTGGTAAATGGTGCATATTTTGATTTGTGCAAACTATTGAGGGCATAATTATTGGAGAACTTGCAAAAGACAAAGGATTCAAAATATCCTTTCAAGTTTGGCACATTGATCATCTATTTTTTGTTTTACTTCTTGAGGGAACTACCCGAAGCAAAGAACATCATTTGGTTGAAGGATAAACTAGTTGCACATCAATTCAAAGACCATCTAAGAAGGATAGGTGATACAGATGCACATGATCAAGCACTATGGGGTTTCTTCAAAAAAAAATTATAAGAATATGCAGGAAAGAGAAAGGATTCCCTAGAATATGGTGGAAAAGTATAAAAATGACACTACTTTTCTCATTTCCAAAGATTATTGCATCATGCAAGTTGTTGAGGCTAGGACAGTGTGGATCCCAAAGATGGGATATGAGATTAGAGAAGAAGAGATCATTGCTTCAACAAATTATATGTTGAGTCAACTTAGGGACACCTCTAAAGAGAGGTATGGTACATATGAGGAGAAGTCCATGAAAGTCCACATGGACCAAAGACAAAAATGAAGAAGTTTGTTGAGATAGTTATTGAACAAGACAACTAAGGGGGGGAGGTGAATCAGTTGTCACCAATTTAAACTTTAATTCATTCATCAAAACTAATCCTTAACACTGTTTAATAGATTGAACAATAAATACCAATGTAGAAACTAAAAAACCATCACATAAACACAGTAACACCAGATTTACATGGAAAACCCAATAAGGGAAAAACCATGGTGAGGATTAACTCACACTATAGAGAATATCAAAACCGATCACAAAGGATCACTGCTTGAAAAACAAGGCTCACTACCAAAACAAGGACTCATTGTCTAGAACAAGGACTCATTGTCCTACAAGGCTAACAACCTGAAGGGCTCACTGCCACAAAGATACAAAGAAGATAAAGAAGACTTGTTATAGAGAGCAGACAATCTCAATGCAAAAGAGAAATCCAACACAATTCGCTCAATCCACTTGAAGACAATCATGAATGATAGAGTGCACATTTAGCTCACTGCTTCCACAAACTCAACATTTAGGCTTCACATTGATCTACCATACTTGCATCATACACACACACACTGATTCACACTTATCTCTATTCTCTTTGCGCTCTTGTCTCTATTTCCTTTGTTCTATTCGCTTCTTCTTTCCTAACTCATTTTGCATTTATACCATCTTCAACTTTGAAACATATCCAAAGTTGGCCATCTAAATTCAAATTCAAATTAGGTTGGCACCAAAACATCCTAGGGTGGAATTAGAATGAGGGTGACCCAAACACACACTTCATAGGGACCCAAATAGATCCAGCATGCTTCATCAACTCTAAAGGTAGTATTCCACACAAGGTTGGCCAAACCAATGTAAAACACATAGAACAATTAAGCACAAACTTTCCAAATACAAAAATTATCTTCAATACAATCCAAAAAACTCAACTCTAGAACCACAAGTCATAAGAATTCAGCAAAGAGAAATTTGGACCAACAACATTTCTCCTGGACCTCAACTAGAAACACAGAAAATCATATTTCACAACTGGTGAACATAACTCACACTATACATTGAATCAACAGACAAAAATCCAGATATAGCAGCTTCCAACAACCATGATCAACATATCTAAACCACACAAACATATGAGAAAATCCTAGAGTAAAACCGAAAGCAACCATTGAACACTTGCAACCTTTCTTCAATATAATTTTCTCAATATCCTTGACATATACAACCAATGAACTTCATCCATGATACTAATGAAAACAACAACCAGATGATAACCAATTGACCAGTTGACATCAATGACAACACCTTTTTCATTCTTGCAACAATAGTAACTACACAAATTATAGAGATGGTGGGTCTAAAGAAAGAGGATATAGAGAAAGCTAAAGGCTTGTCTGATGTTCCAGAAGGATCATCTAGTGTTTGAAGATCTGGTAGAACAACTACCACTCATATGGTTGCCCCAAAGTCCTTCGAGACTAAGTCTATCACTGGTCAGAAGAGGAAAGAGTCTGCAAGAACTTCGGTGAAGGAGAAGATAACTTTGACAAAACAATAGAAGATGCCTAAAAAAGAAAATGACCACTCCATAAACACATCAAACATGCCTTGAAAGAAGAAGAATAAAAACAAAAGCTAAAAGAGATAAATTTTTCAGCATCAATATGGATCAAGAAGAAGAAGAAGAAGATACTGAACCCTTGATTTGGAAAAGATCCAGTACATTTGAGGAAGAGTCCAGTGGGAAGAGATAAAAAGTAGACATTGTGGACATTGTCAGTGAGGCTGAAATTGAGAAAGAGAAAGAAGGCTATAAGATACAACTGAGGGAGAAGAAATCAAAATCTGGAAAAGAAAAGAAATCACTAGAATAAAAGAATAAGAATAAGGGTAAGTATTCCCCTCCAGAAAAACAACATATCCCTATGAAATTAGATGCTTTATTCAATGGCATAGTAGAGCATGAGATGTTAGAGAAAACTGCTTCTCTATATACTACAACAGATGATGTAGATAAGGAAACAAAAGAAGAGGCAGTTGTAAAATACATTGTCACTTTTGAAGTAAATATAAAGAGTATTGAGAAACAATTTCTTGTAGAGTTGAAGAATGTATTGTCTGCTAGAAGACATGAAGCTATCAATGAAGAAGCAAAACTGAGGTCTTTTGCTTTGGAGAAGATTAGTGCACCTCTCTCAAATAAGAATAAAGCCACATTGGATCAATTGTACAATAAGGAGTTTCAAACAAAGCAAAGGGTAACTGCCCTTATAAGTAGAGATTAGAATGATCTTGAGAGGCTCTCAAATGAAACAATGGAGAAGTTTTCTGATCTAGCAAAGAGATTAGGACCAACTCTAGACAATGAAGAATAAATGCATGATGATATGCCAGATCTAGAGGTTAATCTTACAGAAGAAGCACAATAAGGAGATGCTCAACATGAGCATGGAACAAAAGAGGAGAATGTGTAGGATGACACTCTTTTGGATATGGAATAAAATTTTACAGACGATGTTACCGATGGTGAGAATACTACAAATGAAGATATTGTTGGTGATGCTCCTCTAGTGGGAGAAAATTATGTTGCATAAGTAAATGATACAGAGGCATAGAAGGAGGATGCATCTACAAGCCACAACTCACCTTCTTTGGAATTAGAGATAAATGTAGAGGATGGCACAAGGGAACCCAAAGATGAATATGCCTCTGGATAACATTGATAAATTTGTGGATGATGGGAAAATTTTTGTGAATGCATCCATATTGAAGAGAATAAGGATGAGGAAATAATGGTCAATACTGAGAATAAGGATGAAAATACATAATTCATCATTGGTGAGAAGGAAAATGCCTTGGAAAGGAAGGTTGTAGAAGATAATGTAATTACAGTTGGAGAATCTTTAGGTACCTCTGGAGATTCATTGAAAAACTTGTTAAGTATTCAACTTCAATTTCAACCAGTTGTGTCTACCCAACTTTTACAACTTCCAATGCAATAAGGGTAGGTTGACATGGATAGAATTTCTCCTTTGCACAAGCTTCAATTAGGTAATGCATTTCATGCCTCTTCTCTAAAATAAATCTTGCATACACATTAGAAGAGCACAAAACTCATTGATTAAACAATGAAGGTTCTACAAGAGAGCAAACTTGGTGTGAGCATTGATAACTTCTTATCTAGTATGGAAAATTTAAAGTTTTTGTTTGATTCTAAAACATAGGAAAATGGTTGAGTTAGGTTTTGAATGGGGGCATGCACCTATTTTCCTTATTTCATTAGGAAATGAGATCCCAAAAGGTAGGTGTGAACCATTCTTCCAAACCTGCACATACACAAGAAACAATCAATAGGTTAAATCAAATGCAAGGTTAGTAACATGATTCCTCAAGAAATTCATTTAAATTGAAAAAGAGAGAGGAAATGAAATGAATAACACAACAAAACTTAATACATATCAAATCCTATTCTAAATCAAACCAAACTCTTAATCTCTTGAGGGAATTGGTGCCAATTTGATGTGAAAATTGGCCCTTTCCCAACTCCAATGATGCAATGGTGATTTGGTGATGAAATTTGATCCACTTTGATGAAGAGTGATGAATGCTCCAAGATGAAAACCTGCATAACCTAGCTATAACTCAAAAGTATGGATGAAGATTGCTAAAAATTTGAGTATAGTAAGTTTTCTCAAGTTGTGGATGATCAAAATGAAGGATGAGCTCTTTATTTATAGAAAGAAAGAGTTGAAGATTGAAAGATAGGATGAATGTGGGACTAAGAATCAACCAATGGCAAGATGCCACTTGTCAACATGTGAGAGGATGAAGGATGTGCAAGTTTTGATGAATGTGCCAATAAATGCCAATATTTGAATTTTGAAATTGTATTAATGACAAGGTGGAAGGAGAGTCAAATGGAGTAATGGCCACTTGGCTCAATGCAAAATGAATTGTAAGAGGGATTGAATGCCTTGTTGGAAGGACAAAGTCAACTTAGATTTGAATTTCAAACTTAAAGAATATTCCTCATTTATGCCATGTTGAAGACACGTAGAGTTTTAATAAATCAAATAACTCTATTTTCATGTGCAAGTGGAAAAAGATGGAGGATGGGACATGAGAAGAGATTAAATTAATCAAGGTTAATTAATTTAATGAAGGATTAAATGATGTGACCTATTTGACTTAAATTTATGGATTGATTTAAATCAAATATGAGAAGAATGTGATTTAAAGATTTAATTAAATAAAGGGTTTGATTTATTTAACTAAGGGGATGAAGGTAGATTAAATTAAATAAGATTTTAATTTACTTAATTTAATAGATAAACATTAGAGATTTAATTAAATAAAATTAATTATTTAATTAAATAGGGATAATTAGATCAGACAGATTGATTTAATTAACAAAAGAGAGAGACTTAATTAAATACGTGATTTATTTAATTAAGAGAGGAATATTGATGAATTTAATCAAATAAAGGCATTTGATTAAATGGTTAGACCGAAGAATGATTCAAGATGAAATGGTCTTAGTGATCAAGATCAGATGTCCAACGTCAATTAGTACATTTTATGCATCTACATTTTGGCCCTCTTTGAAGTAATGCACTCGTTGTGTTGGTTCAAAGAATAAAAGATCTCGATCAAAGCCAAAAAATTTCTGTTTTCAAAATTTTTCCCTACTACTTTCCCAGCGAGAGAAAACATGCTAATATACTACCCCCTCAAGAGATTGGACAAAAAAAATTATTTTTGGGTGATCTCGCGAAAAAAGAGGTCAAAGCGCCCGACAAGTCCAGAAAGGCTCTAGGAGGCCAAAAACGTGTCTAAACGCAATGAAACGATGTAAAACGAGCCTCAACCGGACAAAAACATGCTCAAGAGTTCAAAACCCTAGCAGGATAGCCAAACAAGGTGAAAAAACCCTAATTTTTAGGCTTAAAAAGGCTCCAAGGGGTCACTTTCGATTTATTTTCACACAGCCTCTTAGCGATTTTGCAATTTGAGGTCTAATACTCGAACGAGATGGTGCAGCGATAACTTATGATGCATATTTCTGATCGAGTCTGGACATACCAATGGCCTCCTGGCATTGGGGCACCGGTAAGTGATCTTTACTTGAGCTTTGTTTTTCATTTTTTCGTGCTTATTTAATGCTTTTAAACTTAGCTTCTCTGCAGCAATGCCATATAGCACCACACAAAATTCAAACTGCACTGCTCGGTGGCTCAAACTAACTCGCCACCGTAGAGTGCACCGTTGCGATGGATTTTGGAGTTTGGAAACAAACTTCAAACTCTGACACACATGCTACCTCCAGCGGGGGCATTTCAAAGTCCAACGCGACAGTAGACTTTTAGACTAGAATCTTTGCCAAACTGCGCTACTTTTAGAAAAGTGCACCGCGGCGGTACATTTTGAGACTTTGGCAGTCCCAACGTCAGTTTAAAATTCAAACTACGACGCCTTCACAGATAGTGACGTTGGGTTGACTTTTTGGACGCTCAAAATAAAATTTCTCAAAATTTTTAACATGGTGACCTTTCTTGATGCAAGACACAGCGAGGGAGCTCTATTCTCAGGAGCATAGATCGCAGGAGATTTTCGGTTACCTACGAGATCTGAGCGACAGGGAGCAGGATCGACTGCGGGACATGGGACTATGGTACATTACTTACGCAGCACCCGTGCAGACCCACCTTGGGATGATGTCAGCGCTTACCAAGAGATGGCACAGTAAGACCTCATCCTTCCACCTTCCTATTGGCGAGGCCACCGTCACCCTGGAGGACTTATGGTGGATCCTCAGACTATCAATACATGGGCGACAAATTATTTATGATATGGATGTCGGATGGGATGCTTGCCATGCAATCTTGGCCACAAATGAGGTTATGTTTTGCAAGGGCCAGATAGAGATGGAGCGCCACACGATGCTCATATCACCATTTCGCTTGGTGGTAGCATCCATCATTTTAGGTCTTGTTGCCCTAGATCGACGAGGCTGGTATTTCAATCCTAGTTGGCGGCTCTGTTGGGAGCAGATGGTGATGCATGATAGGCCGACTCATTTTTCTTAGGGGCCTATTCTTTTAGCCTCCCTCTACAGGTATTTACACAAGTATGTCTACCTCGATGGTAGAGCACTTGGAGCAGGTGTGATGCTTCTTCACGTGTGGGCATGGGAGCACATCTTCATTCTTTGGCTGCGAGTCGTTGCAGTGTCAATGGGGCCTGATGATCCCCTAGTGTGGCGCTACAGAGGTGGTGTGTCTTTTACACACACATGCGAGCACAAGATTCCTCACTGGAGGGTCCTGGATGATATGCAGGTTTTTACATGGCGCCTATATCTTGGTCACCCCGGATAGGTCGATGATGCACAACAGATATTCTTTTCCCACTAGGACCACTTTATGCAGGGGCGGGAGCATACAATGGTCAAGAGATACCTACCAGGGTGCGTTCAGCGTTTGTTTGGTGAGCTACAAGACCGGCCAGATGATGACTATGTGGTCATATTTGCTCGCACGGTATCACAGGGTTCGTGAGGGCGATACATTCCTGCTTCTGAGGTAGTAGACATCTTTAGATAGTTGGTGGCCCAGCTGTGGGTATATGATCAGGGGCCCGCAGATCCAGGTGTGACACAGGCCTATAGAGATTGGTTTCGGCCACCCCTGCGATTGACAGTTCCAAGAGCACCCTCCGCTCACAGAGATTGAGAGGCAGAGGGGGAGGACGAGGACAAAGAGAGGGTGAGTGGCAGGATCAGTCGGTCAGGGCTCTAGTTTAGCCAGTGCAGGCAGATGTACATATGCAGGATCAGGACCAGGGGCCAGCCAGGTAGCAGGACTAGGCAGACGCACCACCATGAGCTGAGGGTGAGGATCATCTTCATGGGCAGCCCCCACGAGCACAGGAAGCAAGACAACTAGATCCCCAAGATGCATAGATTGTACAACTGCAGGCTCAGATTCATATTTTGACGACGGAGAGGGATCAGGCCAGGGTCGAGAGAGACCAGGCCATTTTGCAAAGGCAGGCCGCAGAGCTACAAGCGGCCACAAAGATGGGTCAGAGATAGCAGCTAGAGAGCATGGCGGCCTCCTCCTCTCAGAGCATAGTGCCTCTTCGTTCCTATAGGGAGGCCATTCGAGAGGCATACTACTATCATTTGCTTTATCATCATACCATACCCAGAGTAGGTCGGGCCCCAGACTACTCATAGTGGACCAGCCAGAAACTAGAAAAGGGTCATGGTGATAGAGGTGAGGGCAACAGACAGGAGGGTTAGGCCTCATTTTGATCGAGATACCATTTTTTCATGTGATATGGGCTCATTTTTGATAGCTCGTTGGGCCTTTTTGTACTTATTGACATACACATGTACAGTGATCCTGATTTTTTTTTTTTGTACTATGACAGTTATCCGATGATATATATATGAGATGATGATGTTGATATGATGTGATGTGTATCATTTATTTTTTATGCATTTATGGATGGTTCTATGTCTATATGCTATGCAATAATGTTATGGTGTTATGCAATGTGTATATGGATGCATTTCTTTCTTATGGTCTATGCATTATGTGATGGTTATGCGACTGATATATGATATGGATGGATGTTATGTTTATATGATGATGTAATCTATATGGTGATTTATGTATGTTGATGTGAATGTGATGATTTGTGTAATGATTTCTTTTTCAATTCCTTTTTTCGTTATGATGGTGATGATGATGCAGTGATCGTGCTATGTGGTTATGAATGTATGGATGTACATGATGTATGATATGCGCTTGTGATGATGTTTATGATGTGATATGCAAAATGGTATGGAGATGATTTATGGTGTATATGCAAAATGAAAAAAATGATAAAAAAAATGATTATGGATGGATGTATGCTTTTTAATGTAATAGATTTTATAATGTTTATGTTCCTATTTTAATTGTGCACTAAATGCTTATAATGATATGGGATGATTTGTAAAATGAAATGCAAAAATTATTGCAATGTGGTTATTTATGAGATGTTCTATATGATATGGATGAATGATGGATGATATGCATGTTTTTATGATTATGTATGATGCAATGTGAATGCAATGGTCATGCTCTATATGATATGTCTTGATCATGAGATGGTTTTAAGATGCTAAGAATAACAAATATATATCATCCTAAACATGTTAGATGATTGTGAGATGTATGTGATGTATTTATTGTGATGTGATGTAATATATGAAATTATATGTTAATGCAAAGTGGTATGATGATGCTTTATGTTATGCAAAATGAATGTAATGTGAGGGATGGCTTTATGATGTTCATGTGATGACATAATAAATTTTTTTATGAGATGGTCTATATGAATATGTATGCTTATAATGTGATGGATTATCTATAATGCTCACATACCTATTATTTTTTATTATGCAGTAGATGGTAATATGAAATGATTATGAAATGTTTATGCAAATGAATGTTATGTGATGGTTTATGTGATGAATGAAATGTGATAAAAAAATGGATGTAATGTGATGAAAAATGGATGGTGCCTATTTATAAAAAGTGCTTATAACAACACATTTATATGATGGTGGAGATACAATGCATATGTTTCCTATATGATATGTTATGCAATATGCTAATGTTCTGCAGATACAGGATTGATGATGATGATGATGATGATTGACTGTCATAGTACCTTGTTAGAGTGAAGAGCAAGAAAGGATGAAAGAAAAGAAGACAATCCAACAAGACATAAGATGATGAATATGCAAATGATGATGACTACTTTCTAAGGAGTTAGGATTTTTTAAAGGGCCAATTTCCTTATGTTTGATAATACACATAAATATGATGCATCAAAGTATTAAGAACTAGGATGATGTTGTATTTAGTGTGATGAACTTTGACTCGACAACCAGATAGGAGTATCCTTTTTCAAACCTGACATACGGAAACCTTACTAGGGTGCACTTTAGGTACTTTAAATATCTCAGATTAAAACATAGGAAGGTAAGCCTTCCTATGTGGTCAAAAAAATATCTGAAACACCCTCCATACACACCTAAATAAAGCAAGTATTCACCGAGGATATATTACAAGAATATCCAACAAGCACAGCAGAAAAAAGATAATGATCATTGCCCCATTCCTATCTCTCTAAATCCTTTGTTCAGATATCATCGAGAGGTCCTTGGAATGAGTGCAATAAGATAAATCAGAAAGAAAATACCAAGTAAACAAATAATTCAATGTTCTTCATACCACTAGCCAAAGGAAATATGTTTTTAAGGATAAGAACCGAAACTATTGCCAAAAGATAATGCCCATTGTAGGAACGATATATCCTAGGACATATTAGTGGATGGCGCCACGTCATTTCATTTATCCAAAGTGTTCTTTTTGATAAATAATGCCCAGTGTAGGAAGGATACATCCTAGGACATGATGTTATCGGATGATTGAAATGTTATTGATTGGATGATGGGCTATTGACACAAAGAGTTGACCAACTTGTTTATGCACTGACTTAAACCTGAGACTTGACATTTTGAGTTTTCACTTTTCGCCTGCTAGACTTGTTTCTGATTGTTTCACCAAAGGTTGGGGATGATGATCGTTTATTATGAGTGATGTTATTGTGGCTGTAAGTGAAATGAGACGGATGGATTTTTTCAAATATTTGGATGTTTTTGGAGTTTTGCAATGTTTTGAGGCTATTTTTGGTATTTTTTGGGATTTTCAAATGTTTTGATTTTTTGATTTTCCAATGTTTTGGGGTTTTCTAAGATTTTAACCAAGAGACTAACCTAAGGACCTATCCTAGGGGCCTCAGGGGCTCATCAATAGATTAGATTTTCCTACGTTATACACGTAGAGACCATGTAGTTCGACTGACGACTTGACTGATTTACAGATAAAGATATACATGATGAAATATCAGTTTATTATGACATACTCCTAAAGGACTGACCTAAGTGTCTCGGGGGATGATCAAAGATCAACCTTTCCTACGTTCAATGCTCAGAGACCCATAGTTCGACAAGACAACTTTGTTTTTTACTTTTCGAACTGTTTTGGGATTTTGATATTTTCTGAATGTTTTTGGATTTTGGTGATTTTTTGATGTTTTTGGATTTTCTGAGATTTTAGGATTTCAAGAATATACATGAATCCGATCTGATGAGAACATGACCCCAGCATGACGTAATAGACTACTCCAATAAAGGCAGGACAAACTGACCTTGAGGATGGGTCGAGTAGTACTAGGAGGGATCATGATACGAACATAGGACCAAGCTATGATGTAGATACCAAACAGATGGGTGATGGATGGAGATCTGAATATAATGGATGATGGAAACATAATGGATGGATGATGCAGAACAAGCCGTAAAGATCTTGGTGGATGGAAAGTGCTTATTTACACAAGGCGCCTATTTGCCAGGTTTTCACCAAGGTACTTGTCCAAAGTGTCACCGAAGTGGTTTTCACCAGAGGACAATTTTTCTCTTTACTATTTTTAATCCTTTTTCTGATTTTTTGGATTTTTTTGTTGTCACCAAGATGCCTGTTTGCCAGGTTTTCGCTAAGGTACTTGTTTCTTAAGGACATTTTCTATTTTTATTTTTTCTTTTGGATTTTTGGTTCTATACCTTGAAAGATTAGGCATAAATTTTTTTGAGATGAGAGTTGTTCATGGGCTCTTGCAGAGGTTCCCCTTCGAGTGTTGATAACTGATATGCCCCTGACTTATAGCTTGCTATGATAACAAATGGTCCCAACCAATTGGGTTCAAATTTTCCTTTGCTGTTTGGATTTGGTATGTTCTTCTGATTCTCCTTTAGTACCAGTTCTTTGACTTGGAAAGCTCTACTTCTGATTTTCTTGTTATAGCTCCTCTTGAGTTTGTTCTCATAGACTTGCAAATGATTTAAAGCATCTATACATCACTCATCTAGTAGCTCCAGCTCATTCAGTCTTGATACTCGGTATTCTTCATCTATGATGAGGTTTTGCAATGATATTCTTAGTGACAGGAGCTCGTTCTCAATGGGGAGTATTGCTTCTGATCCATAGACCAGGGAGAAGGGGGTGGCACCAGTGGATGTATGGATGCTGATTTGGTAGGCCCAAAGGGCAGGATTGAGCTGCAGATGTGAGTCACGACCTGCGTCATTGACTATTTTCTTGAGGATCTCTAAAATGGTTTTATTTATGGATTCTACTTGGCCATTTCCTTGGGGATAGTATGGGGTGGAGAAGTGATGTTGGATAATTTTGAACTTTTCACACAAGTCGCGGACGTCCTGGTTCGTGAATGGTGTCCCATTATCTGAGATAATGGCTTGTGGGACACCATAGTGGAAAATGAGATAGTTCAAGATGAACTTTGATATCTGCTTCTCGGTTATATACATCATGGGTATGGCTTCCACCCACTTGGTAAAGTACTCAGTGGCGGTTATGATGAAATTGTGGCCATTAGATGAAGTGGGAGTGATTTTTCCAATGAGATCGAGTCCCCATTGTGAAAAGGGCCATGGTGTGATGATGGAATGAAGTTCTTGAGCTAGAGCATGGATGAGGTGCCCATGTTGTTGGCATTGTAGGCACCTTTTGACATAGTCATGTGCTTCTCTTTCCATTGTATGCCAATAATACCCCATCCTCAGCAATTTCTTGCCTAGGGTCATTCCTCTCGAGTGTGAACCACATATGTCGTTATGCACCTCTATTAAAGTAGTTAATGCCTCCTCGGCGTTTAAACAATGTAATAAGGTTCCTTCTATACTCCTACGATATAGGGTATCTCCTAGGATGACGAATCGGGATTCATTTTTAACAAAGGTTCATTTTAAGGTTGATGGTAAGTCAGTAGGTATGACACCTATTCGCAGGTAGGTATAAATTTCATGGTACCAGGGATCACCAGGACCAATGATTTCACACACAAATTCTTATTCTGGTACCTTGAATGCAGGCACGAGAAGTTGCTCTACCAAGAATTCATGTTTTAGGACGTTGTGAGGGATGTCTAGTGGGGATCCAATTGTTGCCATGGCATCTGCTGCTATGTTATTTTCTCTGGGAATTTTCTCAAATGTGATTTCGATAAATGATTCCTTGAGAGTCTCCACCAATTTCTTGTATGGAGTGAGCTTATCATCCTTAATCTAGTACTCACCATTCACTTGGTTTATTATCAACTGGGAGTCTTCGTATACTCTAAGGGTCATGTTGTGCCACTGCACTACTATTTTGAGACCTACGGTTAAAGCCTCGTATTCTACAATGTTGTTAGTGCAGGGGAACGCCAATTTATAGGACCTTGCTATGCAGTCCCCTTGTGGGGTGATAAAGAAGACACCAACTCCTGATCCATGCTGCGTATATGAGCCATAAAAGTAAAGTTTCCAATGGTCAGCTATGTTGAGATTGAAGATGGATTCATCTGGAAACTCTCAGATGAGAGGATTCTCTGAATAGATTGGTGCTTCTACAAGCTAATATGTGATTACTTGACCTTTTATTTCTTTTCATTCCACATATTCGATGTCATACTTTGATAGTATCATGACCCATTTAGCCATCCTTCCAGTGATCATTTCTTTTGATAGTAAGTATTTGAGAAGATCGATTTTGGCAATGAGTTTTATTTTATGTGCCAACATGTAATGTCTGAATTTATGTGATGCAAACACTACTGCTAAACATGATTTTTTGATGAATGAGTAGTTTAACTCATGCCCAACCATTGTTCTACTGATATAATATATTTCCCTTTCTATTCCATTTTCATCATGTTGAGCTAGCAGAGCTCCAAGGGTTGTTTTTGTTGCTGATACATAGATAATTAATGGCTTTCTTGGGATTGGTGGCATTAGGACTGGTGGTGTAAGCAGATATTATTTGATCTTATTGAATGCTTCTTCACACTTGTTATCCCACTTGTATGCTACTCCCTTGTGAAGTAGGTGAGAGTATGGATTTTGTTTATCTGCCAGCTGTGCTATGAATCTCCGAATGGAGTACTAAAGTTTGCCTTGGAGATCTCTCAATTGTTTCAATGTTTTGGGTGCCTCCATCTCAAGGATCGCTTTTACCTTAGCAGGGTCAACCTCAATATCTCTCATTGACACTATGTATCCTAGCAACTTTCCTAATTGTACGCCGAAGACACACTTCTTTGGGTTTAATTTGACCTTGTATTCCTCCAGCCTGTCGAAAATAGTACTCAAAGTTGTTATGTGATCCTTCCTCTTTCTGGATTTGGCTATTATGTCATCGACATAATCTTCAATAGTTTTATGGATCATGTCATGGAAGATTAATGTCATGGATCTTTGGTATGTTGCTCCTGCATTCTTCAAGACGAATGGCATCATATTCTAGCAGTAAGTCCCCCATGGACAAGTGAAGGTTGTTTTGTGTTGGTCCTCTTTAGCAATCATTATCTGGTTGTATCCTAAGAAACCATCCATCAAGGAAAGCATTTCATGTCCCACCGTCATATCTACGATCATGTCAATGTTGGGCAACGAGAAATTGTCTTTTGTACATGCCTTATTCAAGTCCCTAAAATCTGTGCAAATTTTGATGCCCGCATCGGGTTTTGAGACGGGAACCAGGTTTGACACCTATTCTAGATAATCTATTGGTCGAATGAATCCTACATCCAATAGCTTGTTTAGTTCCATTTTGAATAGCAAGGCAATCTGAGGGTGCATTTTCCTAAGCTTTTGTCTAACGGGCTTTGCTTCAAAGTATACTACTAGGTGATGAACTACAATTTCTGGATCGAGCCCTGGCATGTCGGCATAGCTCCATGCAAAGTTTACCTATCTCTCTCTCAAGAAAGCTGCTAGGAGTTCTTGTTCTTCTGACAGTAATGACTCTGCATAGAATGTGATGTGCGAGGTCTCCTTTGTTCCTAGATTAACTGGATTGCACTTTTCTACTAAGACTGCTAATTTTTCTTGATGGAGAGCTCTGAAAGGAAGATTGAATCCCCCATCCTCAGGTGCCTCGGAGAGGTTTTCACCATTGGATGCATCCTTTCTTTTTACTTTTTTCGGGTCGGAGAATGCCATAGTGTGGTTTTCACTAAAGGACCTAGATATTATTCTCAATTTCTCACTTTTGCGACTGAGGGATTCAATTGTTTCCCCATAGTATGTGTGTGTATCTAGCTCAATGATGAATCTTGCTTTGTGATCCCCACATGGAATGTTATCCCGTATTCCCATGAATTCTGAGAGCGCCTCATCATTTTTGAATGTGTCAAGAATTGGTGGTCCTCGTTGGTCATAATCAATGAGTTGGGGATAAACTAGGCGGATTTCATGATTTTGATGGTCTGACTTGAAGGATAAGGTGCTAATCATGAGAAGGGTGGTATCCTCAAAGAGCCTAGGTAGGTTGGTTATGGGATCCTCATCATCACTACTACTACAGATGTCAGTTATATCAAATGTGAAGTTGTCTATGACTCGACCTATAGATATGGGTAAGCGAAGTTCAGCTGCAGATTATTGGGAGGATTATTGACCTTTCTAACTAGAGGACTTAGACCATGTATGGTTTTTCTCAGAGGGGTACATTTGAGGCCAATATTTCTCATTCACATCTCTGGAATGATAGGTATTATAAGGCCGTTGTCATTTTTCCCGAGTCTTTAGTTTCTATCATAACCCATTGCGAGCATCATGTGCAAACCTTTGCTTCTGTCATCCATTGGCAGATCAGTTGCTGGTCTATTATCTTGGTATAGGAGATGATATGGGTCCTCCTCTATGACTTCTTGGCTGAGATCTCCCCAACTTTTGAAGTTGGGATATTCTTCAGGGGATGTTTGAGATGTGGAGGCTTCATTTGATTGCGGACGTCCTCGTGATCTAGGAGATTGTGGTAACTCTCCTACCACAAAAGCATTTTTTGGAATCGTGTAGTTTTCACAACCATTATCCTGTATGATGACCTTGATGTCAAAGATGGTGGGGATGGTGGGAGTGGTGGGTGTGTTTGTCGTAGAAGTGGAAGTGAGAGTGGCTGGATCAATGTATGGTGTTAATGGACCTTCATTATTTTTAGGCACTTGAGGGATTTTGTAGTATTTTTCCTCAAGGTTCTTGCAGTAGGAGAATGGTTCAGAATCTCCATGGATGGTGACCTCTTGTCCTTCATATGTGAATTTGACACATTGATGGAAATTTGATGCTACCGCTTGCATTGTATGAATCCATGGATGTCCTAGGAGAATGTTATAAGGCAAGTCAAGGTCCAGGACCTGACAGGTGGTTTCCATGATAGCTGGTCCTACTTGAATAGGGAATCTGATTATGCCTTGGGACACTCTTTCTTGATCATCATATGCTCTTATTGTAATACCTTTTCCTTTGTCGATGGGATCCTCTGAGATTTTTAACTGCTTAATGAGCTTGAGGGAACAAATATTCAAGCCTGCACCTCCATCCATCAAGACTTCCTTGACTTTACTTTTCTGCACTAGGACCTCTAAGTGGAGTGCACGGTTATGAGATGGTTGAGCGGGAAAATCTTGGTTGGAGAACATAAGGAGGTTTGGAGTGATGATGTTGCCAACCATAGCTTGGAATTGTTCCACATCAAGATCTACGGGGACAACGGATGAAGCCAATGCTTCCTCAAATATTTTCTTGTGGTCGAATGATATTTTTAATAACTCCATGATGGAGATTTGTGCTAGCATTCTTTATAGCTGATCAAGGACATTGTAACCATTGGGAACGGATCTTGAATTGGACATGAAAGTTTTGTTTGGTTGAGATGATCCTGCAATAGTAACTTTTCTGCCTCTTCTGGTGACTCCATAATCGACCTGAGCTCCTTTGATAGTGATTACTGCTCAGTGTTCATATAGGGACGCGACGACAATTTCATATACATGATTCATGTTTTTGAAGCTGCCTTCCCCCTTATCAATGTTATTGTTTCCTTTATTGTTATGGTTAGGCATCGGATTCGTGTATATTTTGAGGTTCTGGTTTCCTATTGGTTGTTCCACATTTATTATCCTTTGATCAATGAGGTCTTGGACTATGTTCTTTAACCTCATGCAACTGTTCGTGGTGTGCCCTTTGATTTTGTGGAAGTCGCAGAGCTGATTTTCATTGTACCAAGGAGGTTTAACATCTGGTTCTTGGTAGTTCTCATAGGTGGGAATCTTGATGAGGTTTTCGTTTAGTAATTTCTTCATGATTACTTCGAGTGGTTCCCCAAGTGTAGTGTAGTTTCGTTTGGTGAAGTTCTTATTTCGTTTGGGTGGTCCTCTTTGGTCATTGATGTTATTGATCACTTGGTTGTTGTGTTGTTGTGTTCGTTTGATGATGGTTTTGGATTTGTTGTTGTGGTGCGGGTGTGTTTTTTCAAGGGGCACTAATGACAAATTTGGCATCAACAACACCATCATTGATAATATTTTTGTTTCTTTCCCATGTGTGAGGTTTGTCATTGTAATCGGTGATTGGGTGATTATTCTGTTGTTCAAGATATGCAGTTGATCCTCTAGGTTGTGTCATAAGGGCTCGTTTGATGTTGAGGACCTTGGAAATCAATTGGTCGTATGTGGTGATCCCTTGGACCTTGAGATGGAATGCCAAGAGGCCATCAAGGTTGGATATGATAGTGCACACTTTTTGTTCCTCGAGCATGACCCATTTGCTTTGATTGGCCTTGGATCGTCATCGTTGTAGGAATGAAGTGAATGATTCATTCTTTCCTTGTTTCAAAGCTGATAATTCTTCAAGACAGACATCCATGGCGATATTGCATGTGTAGTTTTTGATGAATGTGTCTATGATTTCTTGGAATGTCTTGATGCCTATAGGTAGGCGAGAGAACCATTCCATAGCATGGCCAACCAAACTCCTAGGGAATAGCTACATCAGATAGGTATTGTCGTACGCGACTTCCATGCAATGAACCTGGAATTCCCTGATATGATCTTCAGGGTTTCTCATCCCATGGTACTTATCAAACTTGGGAATCTCAAATCCCTTCGGGAATGGTTTCATCACAAGGCTTCTATCGAATGGATAAGGACACAAGTTACTAGATTTTTTTGTGGTTCGTCCTAATTGAAGTTTGAGCACTTGTTGCAAGAGAAACCTAATTTGTGTTGTCACATCATTTTGTAGATCAAGTGGTGGGATGGAGGTTTTCTGAGGTGGTTCGTTTGTTGGTTGGATGGGTGGGTTGTTTGGTATGTTGTTTGATGGTATCTGCACATTCTATTGGGCCATGTATGCTTGCACTTGCTTTTTTATAAACAATGCTTGTTATTGGTCTTGTTGTTTTTGTGCCAGGATTGCCTATTGTTGGGCCTGTTCTTGTGCTTGTTGTTGCACCAACAATGCTTGTTCTTGGGCTGCTAATTGGGTTGCTTCTTGTTGCTCTTGGTATTGTTTTACCACTTGTTGATATGCTTGTTGTTGTGTTGCTTGTTTTTGTGCAAGATACTACACTTGTGCTTGCGCTTGTTGTGCTTGATATTGGGCATGCACCTGAGCTTGAGCTTGTGCTGCTTGTGCTTTAGCTTTTGCTTGAGCTTGTTCTTGTGTCACTTGTGCTTGAGCTTGGGCTTGTTCCACTTGTGCTTGAGCTTGTGCTTGAGCATGGGCTTGTGCCGCTTGTTGTTGTTGCAATAAGATTTGGGCTTGAGCAGCCTGTTGTGCTTTTTGTGCTTGTAATACGGCTTGGGATTCTTGAGAACTTGAGTGGCTTACTAAGCAGCTAGTTGTGTAGCTTGTTGAGTAGCTAGTTGTGCAGATTTTTGTTTTTGTATTTGCAGGAATGCCTTTTGATAAGCAGTTTGTTGAGCTACTTGTAATGCCATACTGTATTGGCTCGATGTATTGGAGCTTGGTGGTGGTGGTGGTGGTGGATTCATAATGGTTTTTGTTGTGGTGGTGAGAGGCATTGTCGTGTTGGTAATTGGGATTTGATTGGTGGATAGTGCGATCGATGTGGTTGGTCCTTGAGAGATCATGTTTTGAGATTTTAGGGGGTTGATTGATGATGTGATGATGGTGGTTTGCGTCATTGGGATAGTTGTCATTTGTTGTTGTGATGTTGATGACAAGTTTTGAGAGTTTGGTGTGATGCTTTGATTGGTTTTCGAGATGTTGGTTTGATTTTGATTGATATTTGGTAGAGGTGCAAGCCCTAAGCTAAGTAGTGTTGTGGATGATGATGGAAATTATGGAAGTCGTGAAAATGTGAGGGATGTGATCTCTTGAGGAAATGGTGTAGTGTCAAAAATACCTCCTGGTCCGAACATGTCACCTTCTCCTTGTGAGATTTTGGGGAGAGAGGTTTGGGGTGTTGTGCGAAATGATGATGATGGGTTATCTAGATCATGAAAGGTAAGAGGGACATATGTGTGCAATGGATTTTGGGGTACGTTTTTTCCTAGGATGGTGTTTGCATCCAAGTCCTAATTATTGACAAGGGGGTGTGTTTGTATTGCATTGAGAAATGCACTTCCCTTGTTAACACTAGGTTGAGTTGGAGCAATGGATGATGTGATTTGTGGGATATTTTGAGTGATACTTTGGGATGGGGGTGTAGATGAGATGGGGATGGTGGATGAGATTGGGGGTGTGATCCCAAAAGATGTTTCCACAATAGTACTCACATCAAAATCAGAAGGGAGTTTAACCCCTTGTTTTTCCAATTCAAGCATGTATAGTGAGGGGTTGAGTCTCATTATGATATTGATAATCTTATGATTCTCTAGATTTTGAACCATTTCAGTGATTTCCTCATGTGACATTCCAAAGGTAAGATCTTCTTCTTGGCTTTCCTCTTGTGGATTTTGTGATGATGAGGGAAAGTTAGTTAAAGGATTGCTTGATTCAACGGGATTCATTTCGGAGTTTGTTTGGTTTAGGTCACTTGAAGCGGGTGTTTCTTTGTTGGCTTACATGTTCTTCTTGTGTTGAGATCTAGTTTGCACCATAAAATAGGGATCAATTTTTCAAGAATATTGGGAGATGAATCTCTAATCTTTTGGATTGATATATCTTTAGGTACAAATGAGAGAATTTTAGGATGTTTTTAAGGATCAAAGGGTGAAAATGATATGGATGTAAGATGGATGCTTGATGGATGATTGGAACTCTTGAGAAAATCTTGAAGGGTATATTTAGGATTGATTTGTTTTGGATTCGGATTTTGGTGAACTCATGAACTCTAAGAGGTTGGATGTTGTCCTAGAGTTAAATCGTTCATAAGATGCTAATTTGTCTAGGTGTGAGAAGAAGGATTCATTTAAACACTCCTACCCAAAAAAGATGATATTGATAATGAACTCCTAAATCCCAAGATGTTGGATGTTATCAAGGGATGAATTTGTTCACAAGTTTTGATAATTTGATCAAATATGTGGAGAAGGATGCATCTATACACATTCAATCAAACAAGGTGATTTGGGATTGATTTCAAATGATTTTCCCAAAGTTTGACATGAAGGATTTTTTCAAGATTTTCTAAGAGTTGATGATGAGATGTTTTTGGTTTTGATGTTCAAAGATGGATGAAGGTTTGATTTTGATCTTAGGATGTACCTATAAAAGAACACTTGTTTACTTGACCCCGGTATTGAAGAACATACAATACTTCTAAGGACCTCTATAACTAAGAAGTGGTTCAAACTGAGCATACATTTTTGGATTGTTAAAAGGAATGAGTCTATAGAACCTTGTGAATTTTTTTCTTATTTTGATGTGTTGATTTTTATTGCACTTCCTAATGTATTTCTTGATGACCTTTCGAGTGTGACTCCTAAATTTTTAACTTTGGCTCAAGCACTTTTATTTTGGGATTTTGAATTTCTTGGAAATCATGAGGATTTAACACGTGTGAGAGCCAATTTTGTTATCTTTGCTTAGTGATTTTGTTTTACCACAAACACTTCTTTGATTAGATTTCCAAACTAGATGTCCAATGTCTCAATTTCTTCAAATGCCACAAGGTATGTTGTGTGGAAATTTGATGAATTCAAGGCAGGGGTTACCTATTTTTTAACTTTAGTAGGAAAATTGAGATGTAAATCCAAGTGTTTAGAAACCTCTAAGGATAAAATCCCAAGGGCAAGCAATAACACATGAATTTGGTCAATTGTATTTGCTTCCTAAAGGGTTTGAATTTTTGATGATGATGTTAAATGTTTGTTTTCAAATGTTTTTGAACAAGAAAAGTGTTTTGTAACCAAGAACAAGCACAACCTTATGGATATGAAAGACAATATTTGTTGAGTCCCCACTTGGACAAGTCTAGCTACGCTTATCTTTAGCGAATGGTTAGATGCTTGACCCCACTGGTTCCCCTCCACAGAACTCACTTATACAGGGAATCCAAGCATCAACACCCATGAAACTCCCATGGAATGCTTTCCATTTCTACTAAAGACCGTAAAAGTGCGGGGAGGCTTCAAAATGACCGTTCTTGCACCAACAAATAGATAGGGATTTTGGCCTTTCTACAACAAGGGTTTTAATTCAAACTTTTCATTCATAGGAGTTGACCCAACATGGAAAGAGACCATTGCTTCCCTTCTCGTTGGATCCAACCGTGTGATACTGGTGTTTATTCCAGTACACACATTTATATCCCGACTGGAAATACTCTCAAATTCAGAGTGTTACCAATTAAGTCGTTCCCTTGGGTGAGTACTTTTTCCCCAAGGTAGGCCCTCTAAGATAAACAAAAGTGAGTAAACATATTCATAGTTTGATCAACCTTCATTTAGAAACAAAGGGAGAACACATGCAATAGGTTTACTCACACTCACAAAGTTTGTTGTTAAATTTTAAACCCAAAATGAAGTGTGGAGGTGATCACTTTATCCCACCCTAAGATCACCAAAAGGACCTTTTGATTCTCAAGATCACTGTGAAGTGTGAGAGAAGCGCATACGTCCTTTTCGATGATGTTAGTTTAAGTAAGAAATCACAAAAAAAAAGTTGCACATGTTCATTTTAAGTCTGCAAAGCAATGATTTTTATTCATTTTAAAGCACCAAAGTAAGTGTGACAATTTTCCTTGTTCGATTATTAAACCAAAAAAAAACTCTAGTAAATTTGAGTTCTAATGTTCTTTTTAAGCCTTTTTGGAACAAGAGTTTAAAATGTTCTTTTTAAAGCCCAAAATGAAATTTGTAAGTCCTAAGCATAAAAAGATAACAATTTTTTCCTTAAGAGAAACAGTGAATCCTCTAAGAGTGTTAAACAAACACTAGAGTGTTAAACAAACACTAGAGTGTTAAACAAACACTAGAGTGTTTAAAAACACTTTTTTTTGTGAAATGACATCATCATGCTTCCCTTCCTTTTCGTCTTTGATCAATCCAACCTACAAGAAAGTTAGTTGGATTCTACAGAAACAGAGACCAAAAAAGCAGAAAATAGACAAAGGAACCATAATTTAAAAAAAAGCACATGTTACAAATAAAATTTCCCTTTATACTCCTCTCCAGTGATGCAACCCACAAAGGCGTTGTTGTTTGAATTCACCAGCAGTGCTATATAGCGCTGCTTACTAGTCAGCATCGCTCTGTAACCAGACTAGTGAGCATGAAGGCGTCTCCCTTTTGGTCAGCGATGCATTTTAGATTTTTGAAAGATTCTCGTAGGTCAGACAGGTTCATCGACACAGTTTAGAATTCAAAATTCTAGGCGGGAAGTCAAAGGCATCACAGTTTGGAGTTTTTAGCAGTTCTATAGAGCGACGCTGAGCTTCCAATTGCAGAGTTTTCCTATAGACAAAGAAAAGCACATAATTTTTGACAAAAACATGATTAAAAAATGAGGTTGGGCCCTCCTTCTAGTGCCAAAATGTGAACCATTCTTCCAAACCTGCACATACACAAGAAACAATCAATAGGTTAAATCAAATGCAAGGTTAGTAACATGATTCCTCAAGAAATTCATTTAAATTGCAAAAGAGAGGAAATGAAATGAAGAACACAACAAAACTTAAAACATATCAAATCCTATTCTAAAGCAAAGAAAACTCTTAATCTCTTGAGGGAATTGGTGCCAATTTGATGTGAAAATTGGCCCTTTCCCAACTCCAATGATGCAATGGTGATTTGGTGATGAAAGTTGATCCACTTTGATGAAGATTGATGAATGCTCCAAGATGAAAACTTGCATAACCTAGCTATAACTCAAAGGTATGGATGAAGATTGCTAAAGATTTGAGTATAGTAAGTTTACTCAAGTTGTGGATGATCAAAATGAAGGATGAGCTCTTTATTTATAGAAAGAAAGAGTTGAAGATTGAAAGATAGGATGAATGTGGGACTAAGAATCAACCAATGGCAAGATGCCACTTGTCAACATGTGAGAGGATGAAGGATGTGCAAGTTTTGATGAATGTGCCAATAAATGCCAATATTTGAATTTTGAAATTGTATTAATGACAAGGTGGAGGGAGAGTCAAATGGAGTAATGGCCACTTGGCTCAATCCAAAAGGACTTGTAAGAGGGATTGAATGCCTTGTTGGAAGGACAAAGTCAACTTAGATTTGAATTTCAAACTTGAAGAATATTTCTCCTTTATGCCATGTTGAAGACAAATAGAGTTTTAATAAATCAAATAACTCTATTTTCATGTGCAAGTGGCAAAAGATGGAGGATGGGACATGAGAAGAGATTAAATTAATCAAGGTTAATTAATTTAATGAAGGATTAAATGATGTGACCTATTTGACTTAAATTTATGGATTGATTTAAATCAAATATGAGAAGAATATGATTTTAAAGATTTAATTAAATAAAGGGTTTGATTTATTTAACTAAGGGGATGAAGGTAGATTAAATTAAATAAGATTTTAATTTACTTAATTTAATAGATAAACTTTAGAGATTTAATTAAATACAATTAATTATTTAATTAAATAGGGATAATTAGATCAGACAGATTGATTTAATTAACAAAAGAGAGAGACTTAATTAAATACATGATTTATTTAATTAAGAGAGGAATATTGATGAATTTAATAAAATAAAGGCATTTGATTAAATGGTTAGACCAAAGGATGATTCAGGATGAAATGGTCTTAGTGATCAGGATCATATGTCCGATGTCAATTAGTACATTTTACGCATCTACAATAGGTTGACTTTCAACCCTTAGGTGAGTCAATCTTGATGGAGATCTTGTTGTTTTCCTTATGACTGAGGATGAGGTAAATCAACCTAAAACACACTTTTGGGAGAAAAAATAAAAATAGTAAATAAACCCAATTGTGCAATGTAACACTTGAAACATCAATTTAAAACCTTAATTTAGCAGAATCCACAAAGTTTTGGTAGATCTGAGAAGTTTATGAATTTATGCACCTGTCACCAAAAGCCTCTACAGAGTGTCCTCTTGGGACAAATTTTCCGTAGAGCGAATGAGTATTTGTAGGGATTTTCTACTCAACTTTCAAGGTCCTCTGGAGGTGGATCTTCACCTGCAAATCTACAAACACAAAGAGATGGAAAATTGTTTATTTTTGGTGAATGGGGGTTTTCCTTGGTCAAATCGTATTTTGGTAATTAAACCTTGATATGAAATGAAACATGAATGAACACTTTCTATGTTGCAACTCACCAAATCCTTGAATAAAACCATTGAAGGACTAAAATCTAACACATCTCTCCAAGGTCTTTATCTTGCATGAAATGGCTTGATTGGATGTTTGATTTGATAGATTGAATCTTGACTTGAACGCTTGAAACCTACATCACAATGTTAGCTCCAAAAACATGCATGAACACACATAAATCTTGAAATCATGATAGGATCTTGAATGCTTATAGATGATTGATAAATTTTCTCTTCAATACTCTTAACAATAATATTTTCTCATATGAAAGTTTCCCTCTTGTTATATGTCTTGAATTGATAAAATAACTATGTATTTATAGATGATTTTCTAATTTCCCGACAATTAAAATTAAAAAACTGGCAATTGCAACTTGAATTTGAATCATAAAAATTCCACCAAGAACATATAAAAAATTGGGGTCCTAAACTTAAGGAGGACCCATTTGCCCTTGGGTGAATGGTTCCTAGGACCTAAATCCAGGACACCAATTTCAAGGCAGTTTAATTAACTCTTGCAATTGTTTAATACAAGTTTCCCTTTTGGAAAATGAGATTAATTAGGCTTTTAAATGCGTAATTGGGCCAACTAGAGGCTTGGTGAAGTTCAATTTAATTAAGGGACCCAAAAATTAGAGTGAAAATGAAAAGGTGTACATTTTTCTACACTACATTTAGTCCTCACTTTAGTGAGAGGATGAACCCTACACTCAAACTCACACTAAAGTAGATAAATATGCATTAAGAGGGGTCCAAGTGCACAAATATTGATGGGATAGGATGAAAAAGATCAAGGAGGTTTCCAAGCCCCCAAGATCAAGATCCCATGGAAAACCAACATAATCACAAAGGGACACACATGAATGTATGATATGAAGCAACAAGACAAGAGACACAAACATACAATGTCAAAATTAACGCAAAGAGGAAAGAAAGATGGACTAGAAAGTTGCATTATGCCACATCCATCAAATACACTCATAAGGATGTAAAATCACTTATGAAAAACATGGCTCCACAGGGAAGCAAGTTGTGTTATGCTCGGTGGCCATGAAAAATATGCTCACAAGGGATAGTGAAACTTGGTGTCCAATAGGTGAGCCCCTAAGACAAGTGGTGATGGGAAAGTCATGCCAGGTCTATTGGCTCCCATGTATCAACCATACCAAAGCTATACCTCCTAATAAATTTGATAAGGTGCCACAACATGATCAATATGCTATGCTAATGCTCCACTAACTTCAACTTCCATGAACAAAGTGAAACAAGAAACTCACCTCAAGGGGTGCAAATGAAATAGTGCCAATGTAATGGTCACACTTCCTAGAAGATGTATGATATCATCACTAATAAGGGACATGCAAACAATGAACAGGGGACAATATGCACCACACTTAAAATTTCAACATACTTGTTATGTTGGTATTTTAAGTAGAAAGAGAGGAAGAGAGGGTCCTTGAAAAGAATGCACATCTCCTAAAAACTAGTTATCCTTGCCCCCAATCATAGAGACAAAGACAACCACCAAGAACTATCATGTTGCTTCCAAGATAAATATGGTTGCACCTAATATTGTACCACCATGAACGAAAATGAAAAAGACATAAAGCTACCAATGCCACATAGTGATGAGCAACATGATTGGATGAAAATCAATATCAATTAAAGGAAATAGGTGTATCAACACAAGGAAGAGCACCACAATCCTTAAGATGTTGAATTTTATCACTAAAACCCTTACATCCATTAGTTTAATGACCATGTACTCGATGATATGCACAAAATGAACTCTTGTGGTAAAATTTATTTCGTGTTCTTGGAGGGAGAGATATCAAGCGAGCTTTGAGAAGCATCGACAAGAAAGTCTCTTGATCAATAGTAGAAGATGTTATTTTCTTTTGTGACAAAGATATTTCTTGCTTAGTACAAGGTGTCATGCATACACAAGACTCTTTATATTGTGAGATTTTGTACTCTTCCATAAAGGAGGGTGTAAAATATAATGAACCCCAACCATTACTAGGACATGTGTTTGAAGTTTTCCTAGGAGTATTTTGTGTGATGACATTGATATTAAGTGAAGGTTTCTTTGATGCTTTTGTTTCTTTCAAAGGATAATAACCAAGACCACTAGTTGTTTCTTGTGTATTAGGCTCTATAGGGACACATATACCTTGTTCGCTAGCACCACATCCTTTTCCATTATAGACAAGTTTCTTGAAAATTTCATAACCTCTTCCATAAGGCTTTTCCATCTCTTTTGGATTTGATGGTTTCTCATGATCACACTCTTCATATGTGGATGTATAACTTGTGTGTAATCTTGTATTCTCCCATGAACATAGGTGTGAAATCCAATGAACCCCAATCATCATCCAATAGCTTTGTGACTTGTTCAATATTATTCTCTTTTTCTTCCTCTTGCACAAGTTCTACTTTTGTAGTTGGTGTCAATGTTGTAAGAGGATTTGTCATTCTTTTTTCAAATTGTGAACAACTCTCAGGATTAGGATCAAATTTTATCATATAAACCTTGTTGTTATAAGTGTACTTCACTAGATGATACAATATGGAAGGCACCACATTCATTGCATGAATCCATGGTCTATCGAAGAGAAGATTATATGAAAGATCATTGGGGATGACACGGATAGGAGTTTGTAACATAACCCTACCAGCTTTAACAAGTAATATTATCACACCAAGCAGTTGTTTTCCCACATTGTCAAAACCACAAATAGATAAATAATTTGGTTAAACTTTAGTCTTGTCCACTCCAATTTTATCCAAAAATTTTATACTACAAACATTGATTTTTGAACCATTATCAATGAGAGTACGCTTTGTTGGGTGAAATTTTTGTAATCCCTTTACAGATTACAAAACTTGAATTTCAGCCACAATTGTTGTGAGATAAAATATCTCCTCTCAGAAAGGGGAGGCGTGCTTCTTACTACTTACCAGAACTAAAAGTAAACTACTCTAAACTTTACAATATGTACACTACACTAATCATATGGGGGTGTGTTGCATTCATGATTCTCTCTTCTTTTAGAGAATATGTTTACAATGTTCCACTATTTTAATTTCTTGATGTGATACAACTTTAAATAAAATCTAACTAGAAATAACCAATACTTCTAACTTGTCAAAGCATAGTCTAGGAGTACCAATATAATCAAATATACGTAACTGGAAAACCAACAAAAGCACAAAGTCTTTTTGTTGTTTTCAAAGATGAGTTCTTCAACAAAGTAACCAGTGATGTAAATGGAGCAAAAAGTCTTCAATCTACTTCATGAAAAAATTCACAAACATAATGAATAATTCCAAGCACCAATTCTTGAAGATCATTCACCAATACTATTAGCAATTACACAATTCCAAGCAAAAGGCATAGCACAAAGTCTACATAAATCAACTTGAAATCCTTCCAATATCAATTAATAAAACACTGCTAATCCAATTGAATAATAAGATAAACTAATGTGAAAGACATAAGAACATTCACATTCATTGAAATTGATCCAACACAAAGTTTGGTATGCAATTTATCCTTCTTTATTGATTGAAAATAGTATCACAATATGAACTCAAAGTCTCAAAATTTCTTTACAAATGAGCAACACTTTGTTGTATAAGAAAAAAGGTCCTTAATACAATAGAGCTCTCCCTTATTTATAGGTGAGAGCAAAGAGCTATTCTAGGAAAAAACCCTAACTAACTTTTGACTTATTCAAGCGTGATGTCCATGATTGTAAGAAGGCATCCTTGTTATTACATGTAGTTACATGAGAACAAAATGACATGTAAAAATGCCATGCCTATTTACATAAAGCATGATAAAAGAATGAAATCTAACTATCTCTAGAAATGTAAAAATATTTATGGTTCCTTGCTTTGTGCTTGGAAATCTTCATACTTCTTTAAAATCTCTTGCATTACTGTCTCATCCAGTCCAGAAGTGTAATCAATAATAGTGTGAAACTTCATGATAGACTTCTTTGTAGCAGAACAGACCTTCTTACATTTATCTAGATGTGTTTTGAGATTATCCAAGGTCAACTATACATCGCACAAAGTGTCCATTGAAGCCAATGAAAATGCTTCATCTTCCACTTGTTTCTGAATAGTTTCCTTGAATACTTGAACAATCTCACTTGTCAGGAGAAATGTGTGATTTTTATCAAGAAGTTTTCCTGGAAACTCTTCAATTCTATTCACCAAGATAACACAATTTTCTTCAACATCTTCTTATACTTGTTGAGCATCCTTGATTAGATTCATGATGACTTGTAAGTGGTTTTTGATAGATTCTTTAATTTCCACATACTTTTCCTTGTTAGGAATAATCCCAACTCCCACTAACTTGCTCAGCTTCTCTCTCTTCAACTAAATCCATGACTCAAGATTTTGCTTTGTTTCCTTCTACTCAACAGAAAGTGTACTCACTGTCTTTTCCAGCTCTAGATTTATCTTTGATATCTGAGAAATCCTCTCCACTACAATGGTCATGTATTATGAACCTTGTACAATTATTCTATCAACAAATTCACATATGATTTTTCCTTTAGAATAGTTTTTCTCAACATTTTAAACCATGGGTTCCTCAATACTCATTGCAATAGTTTGCACATTCTCTAAAGACTTTGTGATTCTCCTCAATACAAAATCATAGTTCTCATCTTTTTTCGTGTACATGTCTTTGGTTTCTTTTAGTTTATCAAACATTTCCATCAAAGTAGTCAAAGATGCTTGGGCATCATCCTTGGCACTTGCATGTGTGATCTTTCCAAGCTTAACCCTTGTGATGGTGTAATCCTCCATGCTAATTTCTTCATGACTTCTACCTTGAGGTAGTGTTTCTATGTCCACATATTTGTACCCTAATTTTTCCATATGCAACCTTGAGTGGACTTTTGGTTTCTTTTCCCCCTTTTGATTTTACAAAGTCAATTCCTCAAGATCCAACACATTGAGAGACTAATTGCTTTTTCCATTTGGATGCCTATGAAGCCAACCATGGAGGAAGGAAAGAAACATCACCTTCGGTCCCTACTGCGAATTCCTGAGTTACACCAATATTTTTGGGGGAAAATATGGTAGTTACAACAGGTGTTATCTTAGTCATTGTTGCAAATTCGATGTATCTGGCAATGATTCATTCATGAATCGATCAAATTCAGCTTGCAAAGATATGTCAAATGATGGAGATGAAAAAATTGGAATAGATTATGGAGAACCAGAGATAACATCAACACTCTACAAAACTGACCCTATGGAAGGAGTAGAATGGATTGAATGCACTATGGAAGGTATTGTCAGTTTAAGTGCATGTAGAACTATTGAAGGTGGAGGAGAAGTGGGAAGAGGAGGTGGTGGAGAGGTAGGAATAGGAGGAATATGAGGTGTTGTGGCAGCAATAGGTGATGAAGTATGCAGAGGGTATTGAATGACATTTTCTTGAGGAGATACTCGCATTTCTTCATCATGCATTTCTTCTTCTTGTTCATCTTCCTCATCTTCTTGTTCTCCCTCTAATTGATCATCCTCTTCATCTTCTTCATTCTATTCTTCTTCCTCATCTTCTTCATCTTCAGGTTGCTCTTCTCTTTTTGCTTTCTCTTCTTCTGCATTTTTCTCCTCTTCAACAATTTGTGTTATACTCTTCCCACAAGTAAATATAATTTTAGGTCCCCTACATGAGGAAGAGGGAGCAACACTTGCTTTATTCTTGGTCCTGAACTCTTGTTGTCTACTGGCTTCTCCTTCAAATACTTCACTCTTAGAATCCATCTTGAAAGGCTTCAACTAAATTCCTTTCCTTTGCAACCATTCATTATAATTACTCAAAATGGAAGTAAGCCTTTGTTGGATGGAAGTACTTTGTTTTTGAGACCATTGAATGAGTGGCAAAGGTCTACTTGCTATCTCCTTCTCATCATACTCAGCATTCAGAACATCACCAAGATATTCAATGTTCTTCAGAAGGTTTTCCAAGCCAAGATCTAAGATATGTTCTATAGTAAGCCTGCAATAATCCATCTTTCCTATATCCTCTTAGTCTCTACAATCTGACCAAATATCTTCAAAATGGTAGAAATGTCTATGAATCTTTTTTATTTTTCTTTTCATTCCTCTATAATCAAAATCAACTCTACATCTATATGTCCTTAGAGTCATGATTTACATCTCTGATGCTACAACTTTGGCCTTGGGCACAATTTGTACTAAATATCTACCAATGGTTATTGGAAACTTAATAATTGGCTTATGAATGGCTTTATGTTCATTATGCACTAAGATAAACTTTCTAGAAAGCTCCATCAACACCGACTTGTCAGATGGATACCTTGGTAACATGTAGGGATACCCCGTGTAGCAACCTACCTCAAGGTATGTGAAGGTAGGGAATTGTAAGAAGATACAACTATATTTATTCACCACCTTCCATGTTGCATCAGAAACCCTTTTCTTCTCCAACGATGGATCAAACATGCATAGAAAGGGTGCAAAGAAAGCATCGATTACCCTTCTGAAGTGTCTAATGTTTCCTCTAAGGGTGATTTGGGAATAGTATTTATACACCGGTACATATCTCCTATCTCCTTTTGTTGTTAGACCAGGATATTGCCTCATGGTTGTTGCAGCGTACACCAGGTATGAAGTCGTATAAAACCTCAAAGTAGAGTGCACGGTGATGAGTTGTTCATGGATTTCATCACTGATTTGAACACCCTAGTCAATGTGATTTCTTTTTCTTGATAATCCTGATGTACTCATAAATCCATTCCTGAAATTTTGAAGAACCTGGCAATCCTTTCACTCTACTTAGAAGAGTGATCATATCACACACATCCTCCTTCAAATCACTGCAAGGAAAGTTTTTAGGACATCTTGAGATACTAGGGGGTGATACCACAATACCGGTTTACAATTTTTGGCCAAACTGGACACTGAACTGATTTTTTAAACTAAATATTCACTTTTGGAAACCTATAGCGGCTAAACCATGAGGAATTTGAAGATGATGTAAACTAGTGATTTGTGACATTTTCTCTCTAGATTCTAAATGCATTTTTTTAAAAAAATTGAATCAGATTGCACTTCTTTTTCCATCTCCTTTGAAAACTAGTTTTTAACAATAAACACCATTTTTAAAGAGTGGTGTCACTGGCTAACACATAACTTTTTTTCTATGAAGGATAAAATTATATTTTTTTCGAATTTAGATTCATAACTACAATATCTAGTGCATGGAACTAGTTTCGTAGCATTTTTTTAAATTTTTTTTCTTAATTAAGTTTCAAAGTCAAACCTTTTACAATTTAAACATGATTCATTAGCTAAAGCATAACTTTTTTTGTATCGAAATTCATTTTTTTTGTTGGATCAAGCACATCAATATCTAGTGCACTGATATTTTTCTTTTTTTTGATAATCTGCTATTTTTCCACATGTGTAGAATAGAGAGCTTGATTTTTGGTGAAAAACCTATGTTTAATCAAACTAAAAAATAAAATACATAATAAAACCAAAACATATTAAAATTATATTTAATGGATAGTTTGTTTTGAGGACTACCATCATCTAGTTGGGTCTGTGAATTCTCCTCCATTTTCATCCTCAACCCAAGCTACGAAGGGAAAAATTCTATAGAAATTTGGTGCAAGCGGGGGAGAAGGGGGAAAAAGGGGGATTCGAATGAACCTAGGTTCAAGCGAACCCCCCTTGGAGGTTTTCTACAACCAAGGTTCGAATGAACCCTAGTTCAAGTGAACCCCCCCTTCTATTCACTTTTCCATTGTTTTTGTTATAAAAAAATGCAAAAAATGTGGGTCCCATCGTTTAATAAGGTTCGCTCAAACCAGGGTCCATTTGAACCCCTTTTGGGTCCATTCAAACACCCTAGTTCATGTGAACCCCTAAAAAGCAAAAAAAAAATCATAGGAGGGTTTTTGTAATTTTCCTTCCTCACTGGAATTGTAAACCAGTATTGTGGGATCACCCTAGGTCTTGGGGTCTTCAACCATTTCACATTAATCAATTTCTTATCTTCATTCTAATTTCTATCATAATCCTTGTGGGCATGTTGAATAGTCATATTTGTATATTTCTCCATGGTTAGGACTTGAAAAACCACGTCGAAGAAATCAACATCCAACCTCATCATTATCTTTCTTGAGGAGTCTCTAACACTTATATCCTTTCACATTGTAGTGTGAGGCAACTTGCAACACCAACTCTAGACAATGAGTAGCTACTGGGAATGAGGCAACCTGATGAAGATTGCTATGAAAAATTTCCTCCAAATCTTTTTCCAAGGGTTGCTTCTCTGTTCTTTTAACAAAGTCATTCATATCAAGATGTCCAATTTATGTATCCTTGATCTCATCAATCTTGGATGTGACCACCATAGGCAGATAGAAACCTTGGTATTTGTATTTCATTTTTTCCTTCTTGTTAGATGATGGAGACTCTTCAGTTGTCATCAAATGCACCAATAATGTTGATATTTTGATGAATGCCTAAAAGGAGGAGTACAACTACAAAGAAACAAAGGATTTTTCTGATATTTAGAAGAGTATGCATTATGAAAGTGAGGGAATGTGGGAAACCAAGTAAGAACTTTAGAGCAAGAAGATGTGAGCAATGGAGTGAGAAAAATTGAATGAACATAGGCAAAATGGAGCTCAGGAACAATTTTGGAATTTTTTTGGGAGTTACTGAAAAATTTAGGATTTTATGTAGGGGCACTGAAATTCAGCGCCCTTGCATGCTTGGGAAGTCTATTTATGCATAAGCACGAAAAAATAACACTTCTACGTTGCTTTGAATTGTTTGGAAGTACTTTGTACATAGGCAGGGAATTTTAGCACTCTGACATGGCCTTGCATGGTTGATTTCAATTTGGTGTAAGGGTGCTTAATTTCACCACTTGTGCATCCTTTGGGAAGATTTCTTTGTAATGGCGATGAAAAATTCCGCTTGTCAATAAGCACTTGTAGAAAGAAAAAAATGTAATGGAGAACTTTTTCAGCGCCTTGACATAGTGGGAAAGTTTCTTTGTGTAGAGGCAGAAAAAAATCCCACTTCTACATGTAACTTGAAAATTTTGATAAAGCCACATGTATTGGAATTAAAAACAACCACCATTACATGATATACTATGGTAGAATCCAGATTTCAAAGTGCTAATTTTTAACGCTATGACATGTAACATAGGTGCAGTAAAATGTGATGTGGTAGCGGGGAAAAACCCTACCACTACACATATACGTTGGGAAAACATAACATCCTCTTCAGCATCGAAAAACAATTTCTTGACCATACACAAAAAATTTCAAGATGCATACAATTGAGAAAAATTGTCAATAATGTATGTGAGAAATATGATAGAAACAAAGGAAAAATGAGAGGAGACACGACATGCAAGAGAAAGAAACTTAAAAAGAATCAAAACAAAAATGAAGATGAGACTGAAATCCAAAACCTAGGGTTCGAAAATGAACATAGATGAAAACTTATGATAATAACTATATAAAATAAATCGACCTATTTAAATCACGAAAAATTCCTAAATGAAAAAACCTAGATGAAGAAAGGGTATATGAGATATAGGCAAAAGAGAAACATACCCGAAAGAAAATTTTAAAAAATTCAGCGAAGATCAGACCCTAGTTGATGAAAACTTCAACAAATTTTTGAAACTCCACGCAAATACGTGATCACGATATCTTCACCAAAACCACGAAGAGCAAAGAGGGAAGAAATGAGGTTAAGAGATCACAAATGAAGTTAAAATGACTTAAAAAGTTATTTAAAAACCATTTAATGAACCCACATTAATGAACTGAGTTCATTAACTTCGCACATGTGAGGGTGAGAAAGTGCATGGGTGGTGAAAAAGTCTGCTCATGCATTTTTCAAAAACACTTAATACATGCATAGGTGCTAAAAACACCGCTTCTACATTTTCCCAAAAAAGCTAAGGATGTGTACTGGCACTGAAAAACAATGTCATTACACCTAAGAAAATTCTATCATCTCATGTAGGAGCAGTAAAAAACAACACCACTGCATGGGCAAAAAAATTTCTCTGGAAAAGTGAAAATCAACAAAATACTCATTTTGAAGCTTTTTGAGAAACAGGAAGAGGAAAGTGCTCAAGGGGACGATTCAAGGCTCAGGACCATGCATAAAGGCAAATTGAAATTTTCCTCATTTTGCATGCTTAGAGTGCATGGGACTACAAAACAAAAAAAAATCATATGGGGTTATCACATGAATCAAGCTCAACTGGATTTGAGGATAACACGCTTAATGCCACACTTATTAATACTAGCACTTATCATCAAAGCGTCATTTTGTTTTTTCATTTCTAATGGAGGTAAATTATCTTGATGAAAGTAATTTCTAAGTTGACCGAGTTCATACCTTGAATTAGGGTTGCTACATCATTTGGTTGTGCACTAGGAGGAATAAAAACTTTTTGTAAGGCATTTTGAAACATGCTATGATAATTAGGTCATGCTTGAATAAGATCCCATAAAGAAATCTTAGCAAGAGTGCTTTTGAGTTGATCTACAAGGTCATCCTCATTTCCATTTTGCAAAGGCAAACAAGGAGCACTAGGAAAGATATGTTGAGGTAATGGTAATGAAGTAGGTATGGTTTGTGATTGCCTATTGTTCCTTTTGTTATATGTATGAGCAACGGTATGATAACTCGATTGCAACAAAACATTGTTACTAGTAAGTTTCCTTGCAAAATTTAAGATAGTTCATGGAAGTTTTGGTTGGTTTTGTAGTGGTCCTATGATAAAAATTTGCTTAGGAGATGACTTGGGAGGTCCAATAATTAAAGGACTCTTAGGGGGTCCAAGAATTAGACGAGACTTAGGAGGCCCAATAATCAAGGGAGATCTAATGTTCAAAACCTCAACAGACTTATCCTTATTTTGGTGATCTCCTAGTGAGGGGAATTATAATTTCATCTTATCATCTTCATCTAAGGAATCCACATTACTAATTCTTGAAAGATATGTATCAATGTTATCATCCTCTTGCACCATGATATCTTCCCTAGCAGGAGAGTTTTTAGGAGAGGAGCAAACAAGATTTTCATGACATTCAAATTTTGGATATTTTAAGATAATTTTATCACAAGTATGGGATGTATGTAGAGAAGAACAACTGTGCTTAATGATAGTAAGTTTCCACAATCAAATCCTGATGATGGATCATGGAGTGTGATTTGAAACGTTGATGCTAAAAAATTTGGACACAATCAAATCCAGAAGCAACACTGATCAACAACTATGATTTTCTTGCTTACCAATGATTTTATCCTTTTTTTCAATTATATCTTCCAAAGTGAGAGAATAATTGGGAGATGGATAAACAAGATTCTCATGACTCTCAATGAGTGGATCTCCTAACACCAAAATATCTTCTTCATAAATATGAGAGATATTGGGAGAAGAACAAATATGATTGTCATGGTTATCTATGATTAAATCCCCTTGTCCAATAATGCCTTCCCAAGTAGGAGAGGTTGGGAAAGAGGAAAAAATATAACTGACATGGCTCTCAATGATTGGATCTTCTAACACTAAAATATCCTCTTCAAAAATAGGAGAGATATTGGGAGAAAAACAAATGTGATTGTCATGATTTTCCACGATTGCATCCTCTTTCACTAAAACATTCTCACAAGCTGGAGATGAATGGAGACTAGGTAAAGTGATGTTAAGAAATGTGTCAATGATCTGATCTTCTTGTGTCATAATATCTTCCCAAGTTGGAGTAGATGGAGAGGGACAAACAAGATTTTCATGATTCTCAATGACTATATCTTCTTTCACCAAGATACCTTCATCACTAGTAGGAGAGGTATAGGGAGAATAAAAATTATGGTTTCATGATTATCCATGCTTGTATCATTTTGTATCAAAAAGTCCTCACAAATGGGAGAGAGAGTAGAGTTTGAGTGAAGGATAGGCAAGGTGATATTAAGTAATGTGTCAATGGTTTGGTTCTCTTGCATTGAGATATTCTCATAACTAGGAAAGATAGTGGGAGTATGGCTAACATTTTTCTTAAGAAACTCATTTATTTTCCCTAGATTGTACTCATAAGAGGGGATGTTGTACTTATACAATCCATTCTTAACCATGTCAAAAACACATCTTTGAAAAGGAAACATGCTAACATGAAAAGTAATCTACCCAACTTATGTAATGATTCAAGAAATGCAACCAATTGTCCTACAGATTTGATGATTTTCAATACTAAAATAATTTTGGAATGATTGAAAATGGTTATACTAAATGAATGATTAGACCTAATAGAAATTCCTAAAAAAATGACAAAATGAAACATTGGTTTATCAACGGATCTAGGAAGTGAAAAATACCAAAAAAAATTCCCATAAAAGTTGGTTTTGATAGGCCCTCAAGGACTCATGAACGCCCAAGGGAAAATGGGTCCTTGTACAAGGTTTTTAAAAATGAAAAATACAAATTCTAAGTTGTTATTTGTGTTCTCTGTTCCAAGTTGTAAACTATGGTTTCCATAGCAGATTTTTCTAGATTTTGGTGTCTAAATACAAATTCAAAACACTTTTTTAGATGCAATTTTAACTAAATTTGTTGATGTACATGACTAAAAATACACTAATATGAAAGTACTATGCAAAATCAATGTAATATGTATGCAATTTTTTTGATTTTTCAGATTTAAAAAAATGCAAAATGCAAATTTAAAACCTTAAGTGAAATGCAAACTAATGAAATTTTGACAACCCTAGATGAAATGAAAACTAATTTAATGCAATGCAAATGAATGCAAATCCTAGATCTAGGGTTTGAATAAAATTCCAAATCAAAAAATTTATATTGTAAGAATGTCAGGTTAACCAAAATGAAACATAGGAAAATGGGTGAGGTAGGTTTTGAATAGGGGTATGCACCTATTTTCCTTATTTAATTAGGTAATGAGATCCCCAAAGGTTGGATTGACTTTCAACCGTGAGTCAATCTTGATGGAGATCTTGTTGTTTTCCTTATGTCTGAAGACGAGGTAAATTAGCTTGAAATGCACTTTTGGGAGAAAAACTAAAAAATAGTAAATAAACCTAATTGTGCAATGCAACACTTGAAACATCAATTTAAAACCTTAATTTAGAAGAATCCACAAAGTTCTGTAGATTTGAGAAGTTTATGAATTTATGCACCTGTCACCAAAAGCCTCTACTGAGTGTCCTCTTGGGATATATTTTCCCTAGGGAGAATGAGTCTTTGTAGGGAATTTTTGCTCAAATTTTAGGGTCCTCTAGAGGTGGATCTAATATTTTGTTTCCCCCAGGTTTCACTGTTGAAAGGTCAGAAATAAATTTGGGATCTGAGTTTCCATATCTTGACGACAATGACAACTTTGCAACTTTGACAACTTTACAAAATTTCCCTTTTGATCAATATTGAATCCTTCTTCACCTGTAAATCTGCAAACACAAAGAGATGGATTTTTTTTTTGGTGAATGGGGGTTTTCCTTTTTCAAACTCCATTTTGGTAATTAAACCTTGAAATGAGATGAAACATGAATAAAATGAATGATGAATGAACACTTTCTATGTTGTAACTCACCAAACCCTTGGATAAAACCCTTGAAGGACTAAAATCTAACACATCTCTCCAAGGTCTTGATCTTGCATGAAATGGATTGATTGGATGTTTGATTTAATAACCTGAATCTTGACATGAATGCTTGAAACCTAAATCACAATGTTATCTCTAAAAACATGCATGAGCACACATAAATCTTGACATCATGATAGGATCTTGAAGGCTATTATAGATGACTGATAAATCTACTCTTCAATACTCTTGGCAATAATATTTTTGCTCATATGAAATTTTCCCTCTTGTTAGATGTCTTGAATTGATAAAATAACTATGCATTTATAGATGATTTTCTAATTTTCCAATTAAAATTCAAAATACGAAAATTACAACTTGAATTTAAATTAAAAAATGCCACCAAAAACATATTAAAAATTGGGGTCCAAAACTTAAGGATGACCCATTCGCCCATGGGTGAATGGGTCCTAGGACCTAAATCCATGACACTAATTTCAAGGCAATTTAATTAATTCTTTCAATTGTTTAATACAAGTTTCCCTTTCAAAAAATGAGATTAATTAGGCTTTTAAATGCATAATTGGGCCAATTAGAGACTTAATTAAGTCCAGTTTAATTAAGGGAACCAAACATAGAGTGAAAATGTAAAGGTGTACATTTTTCTACACTACATATTCATTTAATGATAAGAGATTAATGGACATAATAGAGAAGTGTGCCACCACACAATAAATTTCAAGATAATCTCAAAGATGTGCAAAATTGTGTTGCAAAAGCCAAATTGTTGTTTCAATTTTGCATGAAGTGGCTCAAATCCATGAAAAGCATCAAGGATGAGATGGAATCAATTGAGTCCCAAATTGATAAAGCATCTAGTGCCTATGATCTAACACAAGACACTGATGGGAGCACAAGGACTATGATTGAGAATATGCATGAGCAATTTTTCCAACTGCAAGTACAAAAAGAGAAGATAATTGTTCAGTTTGGTCATCTCGGGGATCCAGTGAATGCTAAATTCGCATCTATCTCCAATGCCTTAATGAGTGCAAAAAAAGTAACAAAGTTAAATCCGATACCCAACACTCTGGATGATGGTGAAGAACTTCTTATGGAGTTTGAGACTCAGAGCCATATGCTTGGATTAGCCAAGAAAGTTTGGGAAGAAGGGAAGAAATACTGACAAGCACACCTTGAGAAATTATAGGTGTCAAATGCCTCTTTTGGTTGATTGTATTTATTTTTATGCATTACAATTTCTTGGTTAGATTTCATTGTTTAGATGTGGAAGTTATAAGACAATGTTCCATTGCAAATTTTAATCCGATTTACTTGATCACTCTTAGGGAGAGTTTGTCAAGTTTTTGAGTTTATTAATCACTTGTATACATGTACATATCAGTCAGGGGGAGTATGTGAGTTTGTATGTAATCTCGTAGATGAGAGCATGTTTTTCGCCCTTTTCCGTTGATGTCAAAGGGGGAGAGTAGTTTTGGGAGACTAATAAGTTTTTCATTGATATGTTTATTGGAAACATGAGCATGAGTATGAGTATAAGTTGTACAGTATGCAAATACAATGTTGTAATTGATGTCAGTATTGTGTTTTAGTATGAAGATCATTGTACAGATCATTTTGAGGAGCATGAGCATGCATAAACATGTTAATCCATTGCTTGGTTGCAAGAAGGTTTGATCCGGTGCAGCCAATTGAAGTGGAAAATTGCCTTAAGTGTTAGAACGAGTATTTCAATGTACAAGACATCTAATATTTTGCTTTACATTGGTCCTCCTTGAAGAATTTAGCTCTACAATTTTAATGCAATTTGGTTGGATCTTAGAGGAGTCTAAATCCATATTTTCACATTGTTTTGGAATTTGGTGAAGAAGTTATGAATGACAATATATTAGGTCTGCAAGTGACAGTGGTTACTTGTACATGGTGTATGTTTTGATCAGTTTGCACTTCATCACAAAATGGTATCAGGTCTTACAGATTTGTGGGAGTGTTGGTAGGTGTCAGGTGCACCTATGCTCCAAGTGGTATGAATCTTGGAAGTCCGTGTGTTTGTTTGTGGTTGAACAGTTGGTGAATTTTGATGTTAGGTCACTACCGATGCTGACCTAGTATCTATGGGGTGTTGCAAAGTTTTGAGATGTATTGATCCATTATAAGAGTGCTATTATAGGTCCACCCTGACCTATTTTGTTGCTTCACATGTGTATTAAGGCATGAGGTGTGTATGTTTATATGTTTGACCTGACAAGTTATATTTTGTAGGATACATCTAATTAGGCTAACCTAATTGATGTTTGAGGTTGTGATGGATATATATGTGAGTTCATTTCGATGTTGAAGGATTTTTTTAGTAAATGAACAAGTATTGTTTATGAAAATTGTGTGAATTTGATGTGAGTATATATTAGAGTTGAGTGTTAGAGTAGATCAATATGAAGTGTATAAATTCTATGTATTGAGCTTCAATGGAACTGTAATTCATGCATATTGTAGATGCAATTGTAACAATTCGCATATCAGTTGTTTTCCACCACTCTCTTCTACCTTTTCTTTTTTCTGTGGGAAGTGAGTCCACTAGGACAGTGAGTCCATCTATAGTGAACAATTTTGTAATATCTTGTAACCGGTTATAATACATTGTGAGCCAATCCTCACCATAGTTTTTCCCTTTTTTGGTTTTCCATGTAAAAATATATTGTTCATGTGTGATAATATTTTGATGGTTGTTTTCATTCTTTTCTTTCTTACTGCAAATTGAATATGCTATGTGGAATGAATGTTTAAATGTTTTAAGTGGTTTCAAAGAATATTGATTCACCCCCCCTCTTAGTATTTTGAGTGTTCAATAGAAAATTCCTTTGAGAACATAGATACCAACTTCAAAAGTGGAACCGGTACAAGAAGAAGAGAGAGAGAAGTGATTTTAAACAATCACAAAACTATTGGATGATGATTGGGGTTCATTAGATTTTACACCTACATTCATGGGAGAATACAAAATCACAAAAACAAGAATCAGGAAAGGAAAAAGAAACAATGGTAATATCAACACAACATGAAGCGAAATCATCACAAGCATCAAAGTCCAAAACTTCTGGTAAAGAAGAAGATGCAAATTACACAAAAAAATATGATGAGATTGATCATGAGAATATACCATCCTCAAAAGAAATGGAAGCTCTTTATGGAAGAGGATATCAACTCTTGAAGTGGAAAATTTCCTAAGTGTTAGAATAGGTATTTCAATGTACAGGACATATGATATTTTGGTTTGCATTGGTCTGCCTTGAAGAATTTGGATCTACAATTTTAATGCAATTTGGTTAGATCTTAGAGGAGTCTAAACCCATATTTTCACATTGTTTTGGCATTTGGTGAAGAAGTTATGAATGATAATATATTTTGTTTTCTAGTGATAGTGGTTACTTATACATGGTGTATGTTTTGATTAGTCTACACTTCATCGTGAAATGGTATCAGGTCTTGTAGATTTGTGGGAGTTTTGACAGGTGTCAGGTGCACGTATGCTCCAATTCACATGAATCTTGGAGGTCTGTGTGTTCATTTGTGGTTGAAAAGTTGTTGAATTTTGATGTTAGGTCACTACCGATGTTGGCCTAGTATCTATGTGGTGTTGCGAAGTCTTAAGATGTGTTGATCCATTATAAGACTGTTATCTCCTAAGCTTGTACCCGAATTGAGTTGTAAAACTTAGTTAGCTAGAGAAACATGGAAACACTTCTAGGTTGTGGGGAACCTAATGATTGAAGTGAATCTCTGGATAGGTCGGCTTCCTAGCTGGTTATCACCTAATCTATTGATTTTTTAAAGGAAAAAGGGAAGAAGGATTGCTGAAAATGAAATTCTAAAAATGAAAATATTGGGTGATACACCAAACTAACAAGAGCTATGAAACATTCAGATTGGCATACACTTGAATATTGATGATATATATTGAACTGCACAACATGTTACTATAAGTTTATGCATGAATATTTTATAAAAAGGTTTGACTTGCATACACTTTCAAGAAGGAAAGGTAACTTTCACAAATCAAAAGGTTTATATGCAATTTTAAAACACAATTTATCACCTGCATAACCCCACTTTTGTAGAAAAAGGTATGATACATGAGACAAAGTTACAAGGAAATAGAAAGATTTCACAAATAACTTGATCAATCACCTGATTATACAAAATGCTTGCAAGAACAAGAAGGAAAAATAAGATCATCAATGGTATCCAAGGTATATTTTGTATATCATACTCCAAATGAGTTACAAAGCATGCTCAAACTATCAAAGGACTCCAAAAGTCTCTATCTCCAAAAATTGCATAAGAAGAACTAACTCTTGAAAAGAGTCAAAATGAGAATATATGCATCAATCCTCCATCTTCCACCAAAAAGGGCTCTAGAAGCCCTTGGGGTCGGATGAAACAATAAACCCTAAAATATAGCCACTAGATTTTATCTAAAAGAGATCCAAATGGGTGAAAAAGTCAAATTTAACTATGTCAAGCCATAAAAACACCTAAAAAAGGCTCCAAATTGAATCAACATGCCTAAATTTGCTCCAGATGTTGGCTAACCACTTCAAAATCCTCCAATATTCTTGCAAAAACATAACTTCCATGAATAACCAACTCCCTTTTGGCCATATCCTTGTTTGCCACCGTAACATCTTATTTTGCATTAAAAATAGCACCTTGATTAAAGTGATTTATAGCAATATCACTTAATCACATACTTTACATTAGCAAATCAAATGCAAAAATAATAAAGGTCTCAACCCATGTGAGAGATTAAAAGAAAAAAGTAAGTCTTAAAAGAATTAGTCAGCATTAGAGAACATAAGACCTAAAGTCTTATGCCACGCCCAACATTAGTTGCTTGCATATATTTTTAAAAGAAAGTAAAAATTCACTTAACCATTAGCCTCCTTGGGGAATTGAAACCCTAAAAGAAAAAGAAATGTAAAAAATACTCAATCCAAAAAACATTTCTCCCATCGACCCTTTGGAAAGTTATCTCCACTGCCACAGGGTTAGGGTTTGTCTGGAATTTGACCATGGCATTCATGACAGACTCGTGAGCTATAGAAGAACTTTCCTACATTTCCCAAGCAAAGATACCCAAAAAATCAAGGTAAGCTTTCAAGATCATTATATCTCATTTTCTGCAAAATAAAATAACTCATTTTGAGTCTATCTTCAAACACATTATCTGGTATTTTCTATATCTTTGTGCTTCTCATGTGTATCAGCAAAAGATAGAAGAAAATGAAACAATTTTTTTTGTAAAAGATTTTGATATCTCTTTGTTACAGGCTGCAGTCTCATTATTTCTTCTGCATTTTGTGGTATTTCATTTCATTTAAATACAAAGATTTCCTTGTATTTAAATGTCCACTATTCTGAAGTATCCTGGTACAAGCATTTGAGACTTTCTATGCATTGTTAATGGTTTCTTTCCTTCACTTAACCATGGTTCTTCACTATCATTTAGGCAGGAAATGATGAAAACAACCTGTATATCTGTTATTGTTCCTCTACTTTGCTACATGATCCAGGGTTTTCTCTTTTTTTGCTTGCTTACTATAGATTTCATCTATTGTTGTTACATCTAGGCAGCCATGATAATTTTATGTTTGAAAAAACATTCATAGCTCTGTAATTTCTCTTCTTGGACACGGCCTCACATCAACATTCTCCCTACATTTTATGTAGATTTAACTTCTACTCACAAAAAATGCAATGGCCCATTATTTCAACAGTCGCGGGTATATTGTTTTCATGTATTCCTTTGAGAAAAAGGGGAAATTTTTGTAGCTTTCATTTACAGGCGTTCACCATGCATTTTTTATTTTATGGTTTTGAAGAAGACACATGGTTCCTCTATGCCGCTCATCTCAAGCTTTGTGTGTACTTTCTTCATAAACATGAGGATTTGGAAATAAAACCCTAGAGGCTGAGGCTTTGAATCTTTTGCTCCTCTATATATATAAAAAACCTCACTTCATTTTTGCATATTATTGCTAGCAAAGAGAAAATCTTCAAAACCACATTTTTTTCTCACAGGCACATTGATGTCTGCATACTCCTTATGGGACCGTCATATGTTTGGACACAGTTTTAGAGTATGTCTGTAGATTTGGATTGTCCCATGCATTGTTAATAATGCATTGTTCACTCATGCATCTGGATTGTCTTTATATTCATGACTATCCCATATATCCTCCATCATTTGTGTGTGTGCCCTTACATACAAGTCTTCATAATAAGTTTATCCACATGCTTAAAAGTACAAAAGTTCGGTAGAAACCAGTGAAGTATCTTATCTCATGAAAGAAAAAGAGATTTTGTGAAATATGAAAATCTTGTCCTTTGATTACTTTAAACCACCTTAACATATCATTTCCGCTGCTTATTCATTGATGATTAATATGTAATCAATCTAGTCTATGATTTCACTATGACTGATTATAAATAATGCTTTCTTTGAACTCTTGACTCATGTGGTTTTTGATGAAGTAGTAGTCTTCCTTAATACAAAATGTTGTCCTTTGATGCCAAACAACACCAGAAATGTTAATTGCAAGGGGAAAATCCTCCTTCTCAAGTAATTAACTTGTTGCAATGATCCGATCCCCTTTCTCATACATTACTCTTTCATTTATGTCATTCTAAAGCATTTACAATCCTTTGTTATGCTCCTTAATTTGGAAAAAGTATTAACTCAGCTCACTTTTATCTCATTGGCCCACTGCTTTGTCAAAGATCCACTGTCACCTTGACTTCCATGGAAATACTTATAGGTGGATTGTCTTCTACATTAAAGTCGCTTCCCTCTATCATTGTTGCCAGACTAAAACCCGATCTTATGAATATTTTATATGACTCACAATCTGCTTGGCACCTCATGAATTTGTGTTGGCTAGCATACAAAAGTTATGATTGTCTTTATCCAAGGGGCTGAAATGAATGCCCTTTGAATAGTCTTTGTGACTACTATGTAAGGTGTACTCAATGCTATTATTATAGCTATTCACTCATGATATTAATATTTATTTCCAATTCTGGAATTGGTCTTCATGTTCCTCCTTAGCTGATGCTTATTATTATCTTGATGAAGTCATTGATCCAATTCAAATGATGTTGCATTCCTCTTAGTTTGATCTCTCACTGTCTCATTCCTTTTCATTATTGTAACCCTATTGAGCATATATTTGTTATTTGTGGCAGTGAACCAATTAACTCACTGTTATGAACAATAAATACTTATTTAATAGGATTACAATGAAATACTTTACACTCTTAACTCTGTCAAAACCTAAGAAGAAAGCAAGTCAGGCTCAACCCTTGTGGGAGCCACATTTTATCCCACGTGCTATAATCAGATGAATTAAAACAGCAACACTATTTTTCTTGTATTTGCACATGAAACAAACATTAGGAAAACATATGTACATCTTAGGTTTGTTTGATGACTTCAATGGTTTTATGGGACACCTAAAGTGTACATAGCTTATTTAATACATATGGAGATCAGTATATATGTGCATAGGTGTATGTTCATGTATGGTTTGAAAATTTTCATTGCTTAGAGCATTAATCTAATACCATTGTTTTTTCCACATGCAGGACTAGAAGTGGTACGGAACTAGGAAGGATACAAGCAGCTCGGGGCAGCAGCAGGACAAGACGACGCATCCACAACTAGTCATTCTCAGGAAATGACTAGTTTCTCTCTTTACATGCACATTTACTTTTCTGTTACTTATCCATGTATATGATTTTCTTTATATGTATTGAATAAGTTAAGTCAATCTCACAGCTTGTGTGAGATAATGTACATTTTTACATTCAATAAAGATTATTTTATTTAGAAAAGATTTGAATCCTTCTTCTATTACATGCATATGTGTAAATGCGGTAATTTGTAAATGCAATCTTTTCTAGATTATTTCATTTATGTATCTAAATGTAATATAAGAATGATTTAAATGTACCTCTTTCTCAGTTTAAAATCAACAAGCTCTCCTTGATTGAGCTATAAGTGAAAATCTGGTAACAAAGAGTGCTATTATATTTCCACCCCAACCTATTTTCTTGCTTCACATGTTGTGTATTTAGGCATGAGGTGTGTATGTTTTAAGTTTGAGTTGACAAGTTATATTTTGTATGATACATCTAATTAGGCCGACCTAATTGATGTTTGAGTTTGTGATGGATATATATGTGAGTTCATTTCGATGTTGAAGGATGTTTTTGGTCAATATAAAAGTATTTTTTATGAAAATTGTTTGAATTTGATGTGAGTACAGATCAGAGCAGAGTGATAGAGTAGATCAGTATGAAGTGTATAAATTCTATGTATTGAGCTTCAATTGAACTATAATTCATGCATATTGTAGATGCAATTGTAACAATTCAAATCTCAATTGTGTGCCACCACTCTCTTCTACCTTTTCTTCTTTTTGTGGGAAGTGGGTCCACTAGGATAGTGAATCCATTTGTAGTGAACAATTCTATAGTATCTTATAACCATTTATGATATATTGTGAGATAATCCTCATCGTAGTTTTTCCCTTTTGGGGTTTTCCATGTAAAAATCTAGTGTTCATGTGTTATGAAATTTTGATGGTTGTTTTCATGATTTTCTTTATTACTACAAATTGAATATGCTATATGGATGAATGTTTAAATTTTTAAGTGGTTTAAGAGAATATTGATTCACCCCCCTCTTAGTATTTTGGGTGTTCAATAGAAAAATCCTTTGAGAACATTGATACCAACTTCAAAAGTGGAACTAGTGCAAGAAGAAGAGAAAGAGAAGTAATTTTAAACAATCAAAAAACTATTTGATCATGATTGGGATTCATTATATATTTCACACCTACATCATGGGAGAATACAAAATCACAACAAAAGAATCAAGAAAGGAAAAAGAAACAATGGTAATATCAACACAACATAAAGTGAAATCATCAAAAGCATCAAAGTCCATAACTTCCGGTAAAGAAGAAGATGCAAATTACACAAAAATTATGGTGATATTGATCACGAGTCCATTTCTTCCATTCCATGCTCCCACTGAACCTTGGTATCCACCTACATAGCTTCATCATAATATTCCGGTTCACCAGCGTCAGTTAACAAAATAGTATACTAAGAGGGAGAGAATCTTTCTGGAGGTCTACTTAACCTTGAAGATCATCTAACAAGAGTTTGTGGTATTTTTTGCTGTTGTTGTTGCCCAGCATGAGGAACCACTGAAACATCATTGTTTGGAATATCATCCAACACTGCATAATCATTTTCTTTCTTCTCATGCTGCAACAACAGACCTTTGTACAACACTTTCTCATTGAATATGACATCCCTGCTTCTCACAATTTTCTGATTTTCAAAATCCCAAAGCCTATAACCAAATTCATCAATGCCATATCCAAAAAATACACATTTCTTTGATTTTTCATCAAGCTTGGTTCTATTTTCAGAATCTACATGTGCAAATGCTTCTAGAAGGTTTGAGAAAAGAATAACTCACCTTCTTACCTTTCCATGCTTCCTCTCGAATAACACAACTCCAAAGGATTAGAGGTGGACCGGCTAATT
>VDFB02392915.1:71226-89184 GCA_007258455.2 Sequoia sempervirens | reverse complement strand
GAGATGGCAGATATCTAACAATTAAATGTGGATTTAATTAATAAACAAAGAAACTAAAACACACACAGATTAAATCATAACACAGAAATTTAACATGGTTCACCCAATCTGGGCTACATCCACCAAACCGCAGCCATCCAATACTTTTATTATCCAGTGTAAAACCTATTACAATCTTGCGAATAATCGTATTTTTCATCATACTATAATACCCATCAGAACCCCTTTTTAACAAGCTTAGAAGCTTCCAGATTTTAGGTTCTAAAATTGATTTTTTCATTGATTTTTCCCTTTTTCGATGATCACGTGAAAAAGTAGGAAGAAATTTTTTCTCAGGGGTTGCCGCCCCCGAACCCCCGCCCGGGGCTCGGCCCAACCCCGAACCCCGGCAAGGATAGGGGCCGGGGTGTACAGTATACCATGGGCTATACAGTATAGCATGATCAGTCGCCACATACCAACAAGAGGATATCAACTCTTGAAACAACTTGGCTATAATAGAAGAGGATGAGGAGTGAAAGAACAAGGCATTAGAGTTCCTATGGATCCTGACATACAAGAAAAAAAAATAGGTCTTGGATATTGTCCTTCAAAGATAAAAAAAAAAAAACATCAAAATGTATTCACTTAATATTAACACTATCACGTAATATTATCCTAAGACAATTCTCACATTGATAAATACTGACTTAATAGATACCACAAGTGATGATATGGATTATTTTCAAAATGATGAAGCTCTAGCATAATTTTTAGGAGTCTATGATAATTTACCAACTCACCATCACAATCGAAGATTCAAATATACCTTAAATCCTAAGGGATACTTTGGAGATGAAGCTAAAACAAGAAATATTGAACACAACGAAGATCAAAAAATACTTGAGGTTTTGAATCAAAGTGCATTACTTGTGGCAGATACAATAAACATACCAATGGATACATCTAATGAAGAGAAGGTAATTCAAATAGGAAAGTGTCTTGATGATGATGATCAAGAAGATCATGCAACATTATTACATGACTTTTCTAAAATCTTTTCTTGTAATTATTTAGACATACCAAGTATTGATGCTAAGATAGTAATGCACAACATTGTTCTTGAGAAAGATGCTAACCTTGTGAGATAAAAGATACATAAGATGAATCCTAAGATAGCTTTGTTGGTTAAAGTTGAAATTGAAAATCTCTTAGATGCTAGTTTTATCCATCCTATTGATTATTATCCTTGGATATCTAACATTGTAGTGGTGGAAAAACCTAATAATCGTATTAGGATGTGTACAGATTTTCCTGATCTAAAAAAAGCATCTTTGAAGTATGGATTTTAAGGATATAATCAAATCTTCATTAATCCCCATGATCAATACAAGACAACTTTTACTACACCTTGGGAAACATTTTGTTGGGTTGTCATGCCTTTTGGATTGAAAAATACTAGAGCAACGTATCTAAGAGCTATGACACTAATATTTCATGATTTTATACACAACATTTTGGAAGATTATGTTGATGATATTTTGGCTAAATATATAACTCATCAAGATCATGTCAAAATCCTTCATAAAACCTTTGAAATATTTCATAAGTACAACATGAGATCGAATCCAAAGAAATGTGTCTTCGGTGTGGATAGTGGAAAACTCTTGGGTTTTATAGTGTCATATAGAGGCATTCAGGTGGATACAAAGAAGATTAATGATATAATAAATAATCCAACTCCTAAAAAAATCTCTCAATTGTGTATTTCACAAGGAAAGATTCAAGCTATTTGACATTTCCCTATAAATTTGGGTTAAAAATTAGGTCTAGGACTAATTCACCATTTTGGGACACTTCATGACGGTAAATGGCATCATTCTCCTTGAGGCAAAATTTTGAATGTGAAATTTCAATTGGTGTGCTTTTATGATTTGAAAATGACCCCAGGTCATACCCTACCCGAAATGATTACTTAAAATACATATAAAATCATTTTTTCCTCTCATTTTGAGCAAATAAGAAGGCAAATTTATGATGAAGGAAGCAATTCATGAAAGGAGAGAAAGTTGAGGATTCTAAGATCAATCAAGGGCAATCAAGGGCAGATTTGTGAATAGTATTGTAGCAATTCAAGATCCAATCATCAGGCCAAAGTGTATGTGATTCATGTTTTCATGTTTGTGAAGGCTAACCCTTTTTGTAGGTCTCCAAGCAATTTAAGCAATCAAGATCCAAGACCTTGAGGTGATGTGTATGACTTCAGTCCTTCAAGGAAGCCATTGAGGGGTGGTGAGTTGCAGCACTTTGTGGATTCATCATTCCTTCCTATCATTTATCTATTTATCATTGGCATTTCCATTATGGAAGTGGAAACACTAACAAAGGGCTTGCTAAGGCAAGCCCCTAAATGGCTTAAAAAAATTCCTCTGTTTGAATGTGCGGGTTTTAGGTTTGAAGAGGATTGAAGGAAACTTGAATACAAGTTTTTCATTGTTTCTTTCAAAGCCCTAAACCTTGTCAACACATGGAAACTCACCTAAAAAATTATCTGACAATGATCCAACAAGATTGCAAGTGAAAATGAGAGTCTCAAATCTGCCACAAGAGGACTACAAAAATAAAGGACGCCCCTACAAGGACTCATATGCCCTTGGGAGAATAAGTCCTCCTATGCATACTAAATCCAAATTTTTATGATAGGTACACATCATCCTGCCCTTCCCATACCTTCCTGCAAACTATTGTTTTGGTCTATACATTGCCATGATCTTGCATTTTATGTATTAGGGAGCATAGTCTAATTAGGTCAATTAAGGAAAATCAATTCCAATCCATTTCCCATCCCTCAAGGATGAAAATCTAGATCTGATTGGCTCACCTTCATGGTTGAAATTCAATATAATCACCTTATTGATTTGTATCCAAATGTACATTTGAAAAAGGAGGAAATTAATCCTAGGTCTTATACATTAAAATTTGGATTCCCTTTTTTTATGTTACACAATCTTCTTTGGGTATAACTTGACACCTTCATGTGATACCACATGTCGCAAGTATTCTATTTTTTTACCCCAAAGACACATTTGGAATTCTTGGTATAGAGTTGATTATCTTCCAATACTTGTAATATCTTTTCTACATGTTGCAAATGTTATTCCCATGATTCACTATAGATAAGGATATAATCAAAGAAATCCACCACAAATTTGCAATGAAATTGGAAAACTACTAAGTTCATGAGGCTTTGAAAATTTTATGGGTCATTAGTTAAACCAAATGAAATTAATAAGAATTAATAATGTCCCTCATGTGTTCTAAAGGTAGTTTTATGTATATCCTATTCATTTATACAAATTTTATGAAAACTAGAACATAAATCTAACTTAGTAAAGAAAATTGCACCATAATAGGAAAATTATCTCTAATATTGAGCTTATTGAGTTCCCTATAATCATGAAACATTCTCCATGACTCATCCTTTCTTTTAACCATAAACACTAGAGATAAATAGGGACTTTTAATATGAAAAATAATTCCTAAATCTAACATTTCCTTGACTATTTCTTCAATTTCTATCTTTTGTTCATAAGGACAACGATAAGGTCCAATGTTAGGAGGAATGCTTCTAGGTATTAATTCAATGACATGATCATGTTCTGTAATTGGAGGTAGACCTATAGGTTCTATACAAATTTTTTGGTGTTTTTAAATGATCTCTTTAAGTTCTTGTGGATGTTTTGTTTTCACATCTTGTTCTTCAATATAATTTAGTTGTGGCACTAGACCATATGAACCTTTATTAATTAATTTTTCCATCCTATGGGAGCTAATAATTTGAGTTGGTGGTGATTTTACTCCTATAATTTTATAATTTTTTCCATTAGAGTTGAAATTCATAAATAATTCTTGAAAATTGAAGGATATTGTTCCCAACTATTTAAGCCGTTGTACTCTTAAAACTACATCTGCTCCTATTAGAATAACAACCATTTCTAAATCTAGATGATAATTTCCCATTGAAAGTTCTATATGATGGAACTTGCCACCACAAGAGAGTTGTTTTCTATTAGCTATTGTGACTTGGAATTTAGAGATTGTATATACAAAATAATTAATCTCATGAGCTAATCTTCTATCAATAAAGCTATGTGTACTACCTATAATAATCAACACTATTACCTTTATTTTTTATATAACCAAAAACTTTAAGTGTTTGTGGTGTTCTTGTTCCATTCAATGCATGTAATGAGATAGTAGCACTATTTGCTTCATCTAAATTATTACTCTTTAGTTCCATATTTAGTTCTTCCATAGATACTTCTTCCCCTTCTTCAACTTCATTCTCAATAATCATTAGTCTCTTCTCATAATTACCACATTTATGGCCCCTAGACCATTTTCTATCACAATTCCAACACAAACCTTTTTCTCTTTTTGTTGCCTCTTGTTGAGGAGAGAGATTAGTTATTTGTTTTGGGCTAAAAAGGTTAGCCCTATTTTTGTTATTAGGATTAGTGATATTTTTATTTTTCCATCCTACTATTTGGCCTTGTGTTGATATTTTTGTAGTGAGGTTTATTTTCTCAATATGTGATGCTTGTCATATTTCTTTTCTAACTATACAAGGTTCCAATAAACAAACATCATGTTTCATTTGTTCATTAATTCTATTGATCTATAGTTGTATCCTTTGATAATATGTCACATCTTGAGTTCAAATTTCCAATCTCATGTGTTCAACAATACATTCTGCTACATACCCTATTTATTTTAGATTTGTAAGTTGGGTAAAATAGGTCCCCTTCCATGGTTTCTCATAGTAGTTTACTAATCCATTGGTAAATTCTCTCTAACTAAGTAATTTCCCTTATTTCTCACCCATCATCCATTGATACCATTGATAAGGTTCAAATTCTAAATGTAGTGAGGTTATGTCAACCATTGCATCATCTGATATATTATGGAGTTTAAAATATTGTTCCATGAGACACCCATGAAGTTGCATCTGTACCATCAAAATTATGTATATATATTTTGAGTAGGATTTCTTGGGAATTAAGGTGTCTCAACCTTTGCAATTTCCTAGCATTAAAATATTAAATTAATTATGATTATGTTGTAATTTATTGCTCATATTAATTTTTCATCTAAAATGACCTGGAATGGTGAGTTGTCAGCATGTTGGAAGGTGACATGGAAGGTGACAAGGATTTGTTGGTCCCCACATGGAAATGTAAGCATCCCACTTTGGGAAGATATTCCTTGACATGTGTCAACATCTTTGAGGGATCTTTGTGATGATTCTATGATGGATTCCTATGAATATCTTATGATTGGTTCCTTTGATGATCTTACAATGCGTAAGACCTAGATTATATGACAGGTTGGACAAGTGTTTGAAGGAATATTAGCATGGGGAATCTAGGCGCCCAAGTTTGACTATGCCAAGTTATAAGAGAGTCATATATTATTAGCCAATTATGACAGATTCTTGTACATCTATAAGAGTTATGATATATGATAGATTATATGATGGCTATAAGATGTGTAAGAGTATCTATCATACATATTTTTAGTAAAAATGTGGCACCCAATTTTGGAGGTATGAATGAGGAGTCAAAAAATCTTATACAAGTGTCATTTGCAAGCTTGGAGGTGGTGGAAAAATGTGCCAAGTCGATTTGGACACCCATCTCTTGTAGCTTCCTCTAGAAGCTACCTTCATACTTGTATTCTCTATATATTGGATATCTTGGAGTTGGTTATGTAAGTTGTAATTTGCAGGTATTGTTATGCTATTGAAATAGCTCCATCATTCAAGATTTGTATACTCCTAGAAGAACTTGCATTGCAAGTGTGTTGTAATCACCATAGATTAGATAATACATTGTGCATGTTTTGGAGTGTGGGTTTTTTCTCCCGAAAGGGTTTTCCCCAAATATATCTTGTGTTTTGAGCTTCTTATACTTGCATGTGATGTTATTTTAATAATATCTCTTTTGTGCATCTCACATTGTATTTGAAAAATAATTAAAATTGTACATTTTTCCCTTTAGATCAATGTTAGGAAGTGTTTTAGTGTATCTTTCTTCCTTTGAGTTGGTATCAAAGCTTGATCACCTTTGATTCTAGTTTTTGAGTAGAGGGATTTTTGTATTGATCTTCATTTGAGTGGGAGCCTGTGTAGTGGGTTTATAATCTTTGTGGCAGGAGAGATGGCTAGTGCATCATGGAGGTTTGAATTAGAGAAGTTCAACAGACGCAACTTTGAGTTGTGGAAACTCAAGATGGAGGACCTATTGGTGGATAGAGATTTGTGGCTCATGGTATTCGATTCCATGAGATTTTCAGATTCTTCATCCTCACCATCAAAACTAGTAGCAAAGAGGACTATTGCATCTTCTAATGGTCATGCTTTATGGGTACCCAAGGGTGCTCATTATATGGAGATGAAACTTCCAGTAGTGAAAACTATGTTATGGAACCAAAGGCTTGGCCACATTGGTGAGAAGGGTCTTAGAACCATACAAAATAAAAATCTTGTTGAGGGGATGAATGATTGTAATCTTGATTTTTATTTTACAAACATCGCATTATGGAAAGAAAAACCATGTTCAGTTTTAATCTAGTTCTCACAAATCTTCTAAGGTGTTGGACTTGATTAATTATGATGTATTTAATCCTATTAATGATCCTTCAATTGCAAAAATTTTTTATTTCAATTAATTCATGTATGATTATAGTAGAAGGACATTGGTTTATTTCCTTAGAAGAAAGTCTGAATTCTTTAATAGATTCAAAGAGTTTAAGGCTCTTGTAGAGAATCAAAAGGGTAGAAAGATTAAATGTTTGAGGACTGACGATGGTGGTGAGTTTTGTTTGGTATATTTTGATAGGTTTTGTAAAGGAAATGGGATTGAAATACATAAGACAACTCTCTACATGCCTCAACATAATGGAGTTGTAGAAAGAATGAACATGATGTTGATAGAGAGGGCTAGGAGTATGCTTAGTGGAGTTAGCCTCGAACAAATATTTTGGGCTAAATTTGTTTCCATTGCTTGCTACTTGATTAACAGGTCTCCTACTCCAGCACTAGTGGATAAGACACCCATGGAGGTATGGTTTGTAAAAAAAATTCTTTGAGATATATTTGAGTATCTAGTTATGAGGCATATGCCCATGTGCCTAAGGAGAAGAGATCTAAGTTGGAGAACAAGGCAATAAAGAGTACCTTCATTGGTTATGGCATCAATGTGAAATGGTACAAGCTTTGGGATCTTGTGGCCAAAATGGTTCTATATAGAAAAAATATAATTTCTAGGAAACTCGTTACTCCTATAGTTGTTCTGAAACTAGAGAAAGAAGGAAATAAAGAGGATATGGTTCATCTTCCTCCTACCCTTGAGAAAGAAGAACCAAAAACATCTAATGGACCTAATAATGAGGAAATATCAAGTAGCTCTAAAATTTTAGAAGAAGATGAAGAACCTCAACCTCAACTTTTGAGGAGGTCTACATGGATAAGGTGACAACCAAATAGGTTTGGGTATTCATTGCATGATTTATTTTTTCTTTGATTTCTAACACTGATGAGCCTAGGACTGTAAGGGAGGTTATGGATATGAGTGGTGCAAATTCTCGGATAAAGGCCATGGATGAAGAGATGATTGCATTAAAAATAAATGACACTTGGGATCTAGTTCCCTTGCCTGATGGATGTAAACCTGTTGGATGTGAATGGGTGTTCAATAAAATTTTGGTTCAAATGGTATTGTTCATATATATAAGGAAAGGTTGGTCACAAAGGGTTATTCCTAGGTTGAGGGAAATGATTATAGTGAGATATTTTTCTCTTGTTGCAAAGCTGACATCCATTAGATTTTTTCTATCACTTGTCATTGCATACAATGTAGAGATGAACAAATGGGTTTGAAGACAACTTTCCTCCATGGTGATTTGGAGGAAGAAATTTATGTCACATCCAAAGCATTACATTATGAAAGGTACAAAAAAATTGGTTTGTAAGTTGAAGAAGTCTTTGTATAGTTTGAAACATTCACCTAGGGTGTGGTACTAGAAGTTTGATTCTTTTGTGTTGAGATTGGGATTTTTGAGATTGAAATCAATCATTGTGTTTATTTCAAAATTGTTGATAATTTCATTATCATTATTGCTTTGTACATTGATGATATGTTGTTCATTATAAATGGTAAATCTTTAATTTCTGATTTGAAGTCTCAACTTTTAGCATAGTTTGAAATGAAAGATTTAGGTGCAACTAAGTACATTATGTGTATGGAAATAAGAAGAGTTAGGGAAAACACAAACCTTTGGTTAGGCTAGATTAAGTATGTGAATTTTATGTTGGAGAGATTCAACATGGAAGCTTGTAGACCATTGTGTGTTCCTATTATGATGAGGGAAAAGTTATCAATTTCAAATTGTCAAAAACCTCCTAGTGAGGTAGAGGACATGATGAGAGTACCGTATGCTAGTGCTATTGGAAGTTTGATGTATGTCATGTTCTATACAAGACCAAACATTTCCCAAGTAGTGGGAGTCCTTATCCGATTCATGGCTAATCCTAGATGAGTACCTTGGGATGTCATAAAAAGAGTATTCAGGTATTTACAGGGTAATTTTGAGTATTCTTTATGTTATCATGGAAATTCTATAGGATCTTTGCATTTAGTTTGTATTAGTGGATTTACATTAGGAAGGTGACATTGACATTAGAAGATCAACTGGTGCTTATGTTTTTACTATGTTTGGTGGTGCTATTAGTTGGATGAGTAAGTGACAACATGTAGTCACTTTTTCCACTATAGAAGTAGAGTACATGAAAACTAATCATTCTTGTAAGGAAGCCATTTGGCTTTGAAGATTATGTTCATATATTGGCTTTGATGTAGGGATGATTACTATTTGCAATGACAATCAGAGTGTGATCTTCTTAGTAAAGAATCCAACCTTCCATGCTAGAATGAAGCATATTGATGTTCAATTCAATTTTTTTTTGTGATATGGTGGATGATGTTAAGGTGAAAATTGAAAAAATTTGATTCTTTGATGAATGTTGTAGATTCCTTGACAAAGCCAATGAGCACAAAGAAGTTTAGATGGTGTTCAAGGCCTATCAGCCTTAGGGCCCCTAACATTTTATTACTTGGTTAGGCTGGCTCTTGAAGTTGTTTGATAAGTGGGAGAATGTTGGAAATTAGGGTGTCTCAACCTTCGCAATTTCCTAGCATTAAAATATTAATTTAATTATGCTTATGTTCTAATTTCTTGCTCATATTAATTTGTCATCTAATATGGCTTGGCATGGTGAGTTGTTGGCATGTTGGAAGGTGACATGGTAGGTGACAAGGATGTTATGGTCCCCACATGAAAATTTAGGCATCCCACTTTGGGAAGAGATTCCTTGACATGCGTTGACATTCTTGAGGGATCCTTATGATGATTTTATGATAGATTCTTATGAAAATATTATTATGGATTCCTATGAGGATCTTATGATGAATAAGAGCTCTATCCTATGATAGGTTGGACAAGTGTTAGAAGGAATCTTTGCATGGGGAATCTAGGAACTTAAGTTTTACTATGAAATTTTGTAAGAGAATAATTTATTATTAGTTCATTATAATAGATTCTCTTATAGTTGTAAGATTTATCATACATGACAAATTCTATGATAGTTGTAAGGTGTGTAAGAGCATCTCTCATACCTATTTTGAGTAAAATGGGGCACCCAAGTTTGGAGGTATGAATGAGGATTCAAATAATATTGTATAAGTGTCTTTTGCATGCTTGGAGGTGGTGGAAAAATGTGCCAAGTGTATTTGGACACCCATCTCTTGTAGCTTCCTCTAGAAGCTACCTTTAAATTTGTATTCTCTATATTGGATGTCTTGGAGTGGGTTATGTAAGTTGTAATTTATAAGCATCATTATGTTATCAAAATAGCTCCAAAATTCAATGTTTGTATACTTTTGGAAGAACTTACATTGCATGTGTATTGTAATCATTGTTGATTCGATAATACACTATGTAGGTTTTGGAGTGTGGGGTTTTCCTCCTGAAAGTGTTTTCCCCATGTATATCTTGTCTAGTGAGCTTCTTATACTTGCATGTGATGTTATTTTAATAATGTCTATTGTTCATGTAACATTGTAGCTGAAAATGAATTAAAATTGTACATATCTCCTCTTAGATCAATGTTAGGAAGCATTTCTATGTACCTTGCTTCCTTTCAGGTTTAATTTTGAACCTTGAAAAGATTGACCTATTCCTTGATTTTGTCTATTAGGGTTGTACCCACCTTGGTGGATTTTTTAACCCCTTAATTCTAATAGTATTACTTTTTCAAACCTACAATCCCTCATTTAAGGATGTTGTAAATGGGTCAAATAATCTAATTCTTAATGAAATACACCTCTTTTTCACAATCAGATAGAAATTTTCCCTCATTTTTTTATGGTGGACAATAAAGATGGTCATCGAATTCATCATTCATAAATGAGACATTTGGTCCTCAAGATGACATGGATTCAAGTTTTTATTTATTTTGAACTATAGATTCCTCTTTATTAAGGGAGGATATATCTAGTACAAGTTGTAACCATAAAAATAGAACATATGCTAAGACAGGTTTTGAATTTTATCGTATGACTAAAAATTTACCACTAAATTAAGGATCTTACTTTATTTCTAATATTAAATTACAAAGAATTAGCCCTACCTAAATTTTATAAGGTTTCCAAAAATATAATTTTTGAAAATTCTAAAAATTGCACTCTATAGAGCAAAATAATGAAAAAAATTGACTAAACTTTAACCACTAAATTAAAGATAATATTTATTTTTAATATTAAATTAAAAATAACACACCCCACCTAAATTTTTATAAGCTTTCCAAAAATATAATTTAAAAAAAATCCATAAATTTTGGCCTATAGAGCAAATTAATCAAAACTAATAAAATCTCAATAAAGGTTAGAAAACTTACCTTCAAAGATTAATTTTTTTTTAAGGCTTATCTACTACATACATCAAAACCCAAAAAAAAATTAGACCCAAAATTACATTGGTTTGGAAGTTATGGTGGAAACAAAATGTTGGTCCAAATCATAGCTTTGATACCACTTGTTAGGATATTTCTTGGAAATATTTGTAAAAAATCATAAATATAGTAGACCACTTCGAGGGGGTTACCTCCAATAATCAGAAAATATGATATGAATTGAATAATTAATGATATGATGATTTGGGAGGAATATATCCCCTTTATTTATAGGCTTAGCCATGTAGAGACATATCCCTTCATCCTAATAAAGAGTATTAAAGGTATTAACTAAAATTGATGTTTAGGTTTAGTATGCACAAGTTCTTAACTCATTATACTTAGAAATATATATTGTATTCTTAGGATATATTATATTAGATTTATAACATTAGATAGAATATTAGGGACCTAACAAGGAATCAATCAATTCCTTCATGGAAATCAAAGAGCTACTTAAGAAAGCACCAATATTGGCAAGTATTGACTACTCAAAACCTTTCCAGTTATTTGCTTTATTCTATACCATTGTTTCTATATTACTTTAGAAAATAATGATAGATATGAGCAACCAATTTATTTCTTTATCAAGTCCATGATAAGTGTTGAATTGAACTACTGCATTATGGATAAGCATGCCTTTTCTCTTGTCAAGGTAGTTTAAAATTTTAGATCCTATCTCATAGGAGTAAAAATCATTTTGTACCACACATGTTGTAAGGGATATTTTAATTCAACAAGAGGTATCATGATACAAATACAGATCAAAAAGATCTAGGAATATGGTCCATGGAAGTAAATACTACCAAGCAAGTAAGAGATAAAGGGCTTGCTAAAATGATGGTTGATACAAACCTAGATACAAAAAAAGAGTGTATCTAGCAAACTCTAATTAAATTCATCCATGTAATTTAAAAAATGTCCTTGGTATAGGGACATCATTTTCTATTTTGAGAACCTAAGATACTCCCGTAATTGAGTGATCAATAGAAAAGGAAATTAATGGTAGCATATCAAAGGTATGTATTAATCCAAGACCAATTAATATGGAGAAACCTTTATGGTTTACTGCTTAGATTTTTAGATTAGGGTCAACCCATAAAATTCATTAAGGAATGTGACCCAGGATTATATGGAGGGAATTTCATGTCTAGGACTATTGCTCATAATCTTATGAGAGTAGGACAGTGGTAGCCTACATTATTCAAGGATGCTTCCAAGTTTTCCAAAAAAATGATTATTTCCAAATATTTTTAGGAAATATAAAGTTTGTAAGAGCACTCCCATAATATTCATATCAAGTAAGGCTCCATTACAACAACGAGGTGTTTATTTTATAGGGGAGAATGTTAAGAAATAAAATGATGGATATAAATAGATTTGGGTGGCCATTGATCACATCACTAAATAGGTGGAGGTATTCCACACTATAAATGCTACATCCAAAATAGTGAGTGATTTCCTATTGAATAGAATCATCATAATGTTTGATATTCCTATAATGAAATTTGTTGTTAATACAATATGTTTAATATCCCACAACCTCATTGACATGTGCTATCAATATGGGATATCTCTACACATTCACTCCCTCATTATCCACAAGAAATCAGATAGGACAAATCTAGTGAAAAATACATCATGAATATCAATGGGAAATACTACATTAAAATAATAAAATATGGGATGATAAGATAAAGTTTATTTTGTGATAAAATAGAATAAATTATATAAAAGATATTAGTATGAGCCCCTTTGAATTGGTCTATAGAATTGAATCCAAAATTCTGATTAGTATTGAATATCCATTTCACAAGTTGCTACATCAAATTGAAGGGGAAGATGATGATGTCATTTCTTTAAGATCATATGATTTGATTAGACTTAAAGAAGTCTGGAGTGTTGCCTATAAAAGAAGCATGCTGTAACAACAAAATATGAAGCATTTGTTTGATAAGAAGATTGTTCATAAATATTTTTAGGTTGGAGACCTTGTTTTGATGTAGAAATCTAGGTTTGGGGATAAAGGAAAACGTGAAAAAATTGAAGCCTTGTGGATTGGACCCTATCAAATTGTAGATAAGTGTTGTTAATACACTTTCTTCCTCAAGTGTCTTAATGTAGAATTCAAATAATTTCCAATTCATGGTCAACACCTCAAGAAATATTTCTCTTGATGTTGAGTTTCTCGTGGAGCCTATGTATATAGTTGTTGCTTTGTTTGTCATTTGTGTATTTTCCTAATATTTTATTTATATGTGGTGGTCCTACATTTACCTTTTGGTCTATATCCTAGAGATAGACTAAACATCATTGTGCTTGCAAGAGACATGTCCCCAACTAGATCCAATATTAACGACTCATTTGACTATGTCCAAATTTGCTTGTCTATCCACCTTTTGTCATTTTACCTTGTCTAGCCCATTACTCATAACTAATTAGAGATAATCCCTTATGGGTCCTCATTTTTCTAAAATTTCTTAAGTATGGTTCCTCTCCACTCTTCATACCCCTATCATATGTTATAAGTTACAAAAAATATTAAAAAATCCTAATTTTAGGGTTTTTTGTTCATATATTATTATTTTTAATAAGTTATAGACTTTTGGAATGGAATTGAATATATTTTTCCTATATAATATCCACATCCAATATCTTATTCCACATAAAATTTCCACATGGTCCCTCAAGTAATTCTTCCTCCATTTCCCTCCACTTTTTCCCATTTGTGGGATTTTGGAGTGGATTTAGACTTTTCTCCCACATCCTATCCTCCCCTCCACTTTTGCATCATTTCTTCACAATATTCCATTTCCTCCTCTAGAATTTTTTTTTTATTAAAAATTAAGATCTTAGGAAACTAATCATTATAAACACAATATAAAATAAATAAAATAAGAATTATACAAGCATAGATTTTACATATTACACAAGATATACATGGAGAAAACCCTTTCGAGTAGAAAACCCCATAAAGAATCACTTTATTAAAACACTTACAATAATGATCTATTATAACATAGACCAAACCTAGGGAACACTTCTCCATACTTCCACATGACCAATAATACCTCATGTGCATAGTGACAGAATTCACTATCAATATCCAAATTATTCACCTCTCAAATGAGAGGGAACCTACTTAAATATAGGAGAAATGGTGAGATAATACCTTAAGGGGTATTAGTCACACCTATTCGAAATAACCATTCATAAATACTCAATAATCTAATAGTTATTAGACTATAATTATTTCAAATGGGATATGCTTAATAAAGCATATAATATATAAGATTTAATAAGCTTATATTAGAACATTATATAATTTTTATAAGGGTATATGACCCCTAATAACATTATATTAATAGGGGGCATCACATGTCAATTTCCATAAAAGAAAAAATTAAGTACCCTAGTAATGTAAATCTTCTTTGAAAGTGATAAATAGGGACACAAATGTATGCCAAGATGAAAGTCATGTATTTTGGACTACATGAAATTCATCTTGTCATAATTTATAATCCCATTGTTTTAATAATGATGCTATATATGAGATCTTATAAATATTTTTATTGGAGTTTGGGTCTCCTCAAATTTGCCTCATAGTAGGTTCATTACATAGCATCGGTAGGAATTAATACAATGTACTCGTAGGACTTAATATGATGCTTTTATAAGTGGAATATTTACAAAGATAACTTTAATATATATATATATATACATATATATATCCATAGGAATTATACATCTAGGATTTAGCCACTAGGTGGCGGCATTGACATGCACACTCCCCCTCAATGTCATCACCTAAGGCCAATAATTTATTTGAATTTGGAGCATATAATGCATATAGGTCCTATATTATGCCTATTAGGTCTTACACCTAGGATTTATCCATGAGGTGGTGTTACACACACTCCCCCTCAGTGGCATCACCCAAGGCCAATCATTGCATAAAGGTTTTGATAAGTGATGGCTAATATTCCAATATTTTATTCTTACTCATAGCATACATTTGATTGAATAGAACTAGAGAGAATTTTTATGATAAAATAATTTTCTTGAATAGAACTAGAGAGAACTTTTATGATAAAATACTTTCACTTGAGTAGAATTTTTATGATGGAATATTTTTTCTTGATTCAAGTGCCTAGGATCTTCAATGTTCTTTTCTCTCTTTGGAAATGAGATTCTTTGGTAAGAGTATAATAACTCCACTTATCATATAGTAAGGTGTCACTTTTACAAGTATCTATTTGAAGCTCTTCCATAAATCTTCAAAGCCAAATTGATTCTTCAATAGCTACTTTTATATTTTGGGCTTTCGAAAAAACCATAGAAGATAGCTTTTTTTAAATATTAAACCATCCATATAAGAGCACCTGCAACATTTATTTTGAAAACATAGTCTATTGTAGATTTCCTATAAATGGAATCACCAACATATTTGGTAACACAATAATCATATTATAAAGTTGATTCTTGGTGTAGAAAAAATATTTTTAATATGCATTTGTCAATAAGCATATAAAATTCCTTAAAAATCTAGAATAGAGTCAATAATTTCATGATAATTAGTGAGTTGATCATATATTGTTTTTTTGAACATAGACATGAATAATTTTTCATGTTTCATGAATTTTTTTAATTTTATATCCATAAAAATTTAAGCAATGGGTGAGCTATCCTTTCCAGGCTTGCTCCTTGGAAATTTTAAGGCAATAGCCACCCATTATAAATATTTGAATTATCAATATAACATCCTATGATCCATTCACTAAAGAAACATCTTTAACAACACCTAACCCATTCAATATGCTTACAAAATTTTCTTCAAAATATAATGATATCGATGTAAAAATATCAACACCATAAGTTATTTATACAATCAAAGTTCAATTTTTTAGTACATTTGTCAAATTTATTAGGTTATTATAAGCAACTTAAATATAACTAGAAGATAATTAAAATTGCATTTTCTAAAGAATACTAATTATAAAATTTGAAAATCTAATGGTTACTAATATTTTAGCCAAAACAAGCCCTAAAATATGGTAAGATTTTTCTTTTTTTTGACACCTCTCTTATATTAATGTCTTCCATTGCAATTATCTTTGACCAGAATATCATGACTCAAATGGTGAGTATTCCCTCCAAGTTATCTCCAAACTAGACAAAGCTGTCTAATATTTGTTTTAGTAATTATAAAAAAGCATTTGAGATTCAATTAGAACAAAACCTTCTATTAGGTTTAATATTTAGAGTCCTAGTAAATTCTTGCATAGGAATTGATTTTAATTTATTTCTTTGTTTTTATAAAGAATTACCTTAAATATTAATAACATAGAGAGAGCTATGTTTGAACAAGAATGGATTCGAGAGCGGTGGGAAGGAAGAGTGATTTGAATTTTTCTGCGAAGGTAGATGGCGAAAGAAATGGTGAGGACGAGGATGGGGATGGTGGGGAGGCTTTGTTGCTTTCCTTGTTTGTTGGAGTTGGAAGTGTTGGGTGATCGCTTGCCTAGCAGTTTTGCTTTGCTGGTGGAAGTGGATGGTTCTATGCATGTCATTTCTCTATAGTGGTTCTTTGTGAATAAAGACTTTGGTATGTGGCATTTGTTGGTGATTTTTGCACTTGATGTGCCAATTTTGGTCTGTTTTTCTATGGAGATTGTCCTTGGTGGCCCTCTTGTTGCTCGTTCTGCTGGTGGCTGGGTCAGGTTTGACTCCCCTATTCTTACCATTGTTGCATGGCTGGGGGTTGTTTTGTTCCTTCACAAGCCCCCGTGGGCATGTGGTGTTAGTGGGTTTTTTCTTTATCTTTACTTCTTCTTTGCTGAGGTTGTTTGTGTTTCTCTTATTGGAAGAAGTCTTGTTCTTGTTCAGTTTTTCCTTTTTCCATATTTTATGGTCTCTGGATTCATTGTGTTGTTTGCTTCGGGTATACCCTAGTTTTTGCTTGCTTATTGTGAGCTTCCCTACTGCTCGTGGGTCTTGGAGTTGTTCTTTTTTTCTCCCACAGGTTCCACGAACCTTTTGGTGGTTTTGAGGTCATTCTTTGGAGTTCCTTTAGAGCTTTCTAATTTTGAAGGAGTTTCAAAACGGATTTCCATCCTGGCCTTGGTGGGTCTGTTGTTCTATTGGGATACTTTTCCTAATGTGAGGGATGTGGTGGATCCTGTTAAGACTATTACTGTTGCTTCTTTATGGAGATGGTTCCTTGGTTTTGTGAAGCTGCAAGTTGATGACCTCCTTCCGCAGAGGTGTTTTATGGGAACTTTCTTGAAAGATCCTTTGTTCCTTTGGTGGTTTTGGAAACCCTGCTTTATTTTGTTTGGGTTGTGCTTCAAGAAGGCTGCCTAGTTGGTGGAAGTGGCTATTTTGGCGTTTGGGTTTGGTTGGGGGAGGGGGCTCTGCCCTGTTGGGGTGTTGGTTTCCTCTCTCTATTACTTGCTACCATGGCATGGCTTGGAGATGCCTTGTTTCCATTGTGGGATTTTTTTTCCTTGGAAGGGTCCCTTTGTGGTTTGCAGTGGGTTTTTTGTTTATGGGGATACGCTTGGTTTTTTGGTTGCCCCTGGTGGTGGATGGTGCCTTTTCTAAGGAAATATTTGATGGTTACATGTTGTGGACTGATTATTTTATTGGCCAGGAGGTTGTTTTTGTCCTTCCTATTGCTCCTTCAGTTTGGATGCCTTTGGTGGAGGTGGTTTCCTATTATGCTGGAGCTTAAGCTTGCTACCTTTTTCTACAATCATTGTATTCAATAGAGGTGAATATTGCTCCTATTAAGGTGGTGTTGGTGGTTGTAGAGATGGTGGGAAGTGCTTCTCTCCTTAGTTGGTCCCTATTGAGGTGGTGCATGCTTGCTCTGGAGGGAGGTTTCTTTGGTGGTTATGGTCCCCACTTCT